>SJYV01029018.1:7919-45491 GCA_006410875.1 Neotragus pygmaeus | reverse complement strand
TAAGTAAATTCATATCAAGTGTTCTGAACAAAACCTGATGTGATGGTACTCTGTCTTGCAGTGGGAGAGGGGACTCCTATGACTCAGGAAAAGAATGGAGCTCTTATAAAAGGAGAATATCAGACAAGGATTCAGGTCTGTGCATGGAGACCACTGAAGACCCATGGGCAGAATCCAGATTTTATGCAAAACAGTAATCACAGAGCTGCTTCAGAACAGGATTACATGATTGAGACAAGCAAGTTATGTACCATAGAACATAGTTGCCAGTATCAGCCCAATGAGATGTATGTGAGGGCAAGCAAACAAATGTACGACTAGACGTGAGAGTTTTCCGTAAAACTTTATAGAATCAGTGAAACTTCTTGGTTTATTCAGAATTTAAAGGATAGAATCATTACCAACATCAGACGTTAAAAATTTCAGAGATCATAAAACGCACACTCACACACAGAGAACTAGAGTACAGACACACTGGAGAAACGTGTTGCCAAATTTTCTGGCCAAGTAAAGCCAGAAAACATAAAGCTTATGTCTCTTTATTTTTAAATTTTAATTTTATTGACTTATGATTGATGTACAATATAATATTTGTTTTGTATACAACATAGTGATATGATCTTTTTATACATTATGGGATGATCACCACAATAAGTCTAGTTACCATCTGTTACTATACAAGGCTATTGATTATATTCCCTGTGCTAGACATTACACCCCCCCACCCCCTGCCCATTGTTCTGACAACCACTACTTTGTTCACTATATATACTAGTCTGTTTCTATTTTGTTGAGTTTCCATGTTTTGTTTTTCAGATTCCACATATAAGTGAAATCATATGGTATTTCATCTAACTTGTTTCACTCCAGTGCTTGTTAGACATGTGGCCTTGGCAAATCACTTAATCTCTACCCCCAGATGATTGTCATATTACTTGCCTCACAGAGGAGTTGTGAAAATAAAGTTAGTTGAAGAAATTCACATCAAGTGATCCAGACAAAGCTGGGCCCAAGAGATAAGTCAATCACTGCTAGTAGTTATTGGGTGTAAATTCGCATGATAACACACAAAACATCACCATAAGTCTAATGAAAAAGTATAAAAAAAAAATTTTGCTGTATTTTAAGAGATTCGGATACTAGAAAGACTTATCAACCCATTCATGCTTCTCTCAAACAATTAATTATTAGGTACCTGCTCTGTACTGAATATTGCCTTTAGCGTTGGAACCACCTAAAAAGATAAAATTTTAAAAGAGAATAACAAAAAGACATATTTGGGTTTAAAAAAAAAGTTAACATCTCCATGGTCAGTGAAACTATCTTCCGAGCAATGAAGAAAACTATGGATTTGTCTCTCTGGACTCTAGTTCTTAAAGTGAGTGACCACAGATAATCAGGAGGTGGGCTCCCAAAGGATACTGGGAGCCTCATGGGAGAGAGTCACCTGGGTACAGGGCTGTGGTTAAGACCCTTCCACAGACAAATTCCAGGGGCTGAGTGGAAGCTGATACTGCATCCAGAGGTTGTGCTATGCTGTCATTCCAGGTGATCACCAGTCTATGATCTAATACGCAACCAAGAGACTGGAGACTGCCCAGTGCCCCCTCATACATGTATTTATATACAGCTGAGGAAGGAACAGTGATGGATACCTGTGCCCTTGGAGAGCAGGGACTATGTCTGCCCACTTTAAAGCTGATGGGGTACCAAAGGAAAATTCCTTGCCTCCTTAAAAGGGAAATTGGTCTACACACTGCAACACAATAAAGAATTGTAACTTTATTAGAACCTAAGATAAATTGGACTAAAAAGAAAGCCATTATTACCAATCAAGACCTAGCTTGCTCATGGTTGTGATTTCAGGATGATACATATGTCAAAACTGATCAAGTTGTACATTTTAAATATGTGCAGTGTATTATATGCCAACTAAATCCCAATAAAACTGTCAGAAACTAATCTTTGTCTTATTAAATTACCTGTAGAATTGGGGCTCATGAAAAGGTCATAACATTTCTGGATAATGTTCTTGTTTATATGTTAGAAAAACTGTAACGTATTGTGACTTGATTAAAACTTTATGTATTTCAAACTGTAGTTACCAGAATTATTTCTAAACATGAGACAATTCTTTTATCCTCAAAATTCAGTGAGGAAGAGTTTTAAACTTTTTGTGCTAGAGTCAGTAAATATTACCATATCATTAAAGTGCTTTGGTAGCATTTAAACATTTTTTGCTTAAAATTTTAAATATTTAAAGTAGTTAATATTTCAGAATCAGTAATAAGTTATACAAAAAGAAACATTCTCCAAATTCTGAGCAGAATCAGATTGTTTCATTCCTTGGAACTTTCCTGTAGTTCCAATATCTCTCCAATATCTCTAATAATGTGACCAATATCTCTCATAAACATAGATCGACCACCAAGGCTCATAGTGACTTTCACTAGTTGACCAGAATAACTGGTTAGCAGTTGGTTACTTGTCTAACAAATATTTAACAAACAGCAGTTAAAGACAAGAGGCTACAGATACAGAACTGAAAAGAGATACCCTCCTTGTTCTCCTATATAATTCAGATACTAGAACATAATTGCATTGGTCTACATCTGAAATGTTTAGAAGTCACAACTCCATCTTAACAACTAGTAAAAAACTGGATAGACTAAAAAAACCAACAACTCTTCAGGGAACTGGAAGAGAGAGTAGGACATAGGGCAAACTGCTGGCCCAAGATTTGAGTGACATTCAGCAGGATATATGCCCCCAAGCTCCCCATACACCTAGATGTATTATTTTCAAACTACTACAGAAAATAAAAGATAAAGCAAAAATCCTGAAAGAAGCTAGATGGAACAAAACCATGTTACCTATAGAGGAATGAAGGTAAGAAATATACCCAACGTTTCAGAAAGCATGAAAATGACAAGAGAATAAATTGAAATATTTACAGTTTTGAGGGAATAAAATCACTCACCTAGAACTCCTTATCCTGTGAAATTATCCTTTAAAATGAAGGAAATATAAAGAATTTTTCCAGGCAAGCAAGAATTGAAGGAATCAGTTATGAGAAGACCTGCCTTGATTTAAAAAAAGTTACAAGAGGTTCTTTAGAAAGAATTAAAAATGATAAGTATCAGAAATATGAATTTACATTTTAAAATCTATTTAAAAATCCAAACAAATATGGATTTACAAGAAAGGGAAGATCATTGGAAAACAGGAACGGTGAAGGTTAAAAGATATTTTCCCTTTTTTAATTGAACAGGTAAGAATTCAAAAAATATCACCAATAGTGTATTAAAATATGTATGTTTATGGTTTTATATGTGTGTGTGAAATAAAATAAAGGAAGAATACAAGGGATAGGAGGCAGGAACTAGAATAACTTTGTTGTTATAGGTACTCAAACTATGCATGATGTGTAAGTGTTATTTGAAAATGGATCTGGATTAACTACAAATGTATACTGTAAATTCTTGTATACTCACTTTCAAAAGTAAACAGAAACTCATATGCTAAAGGGAGAAAAGGGAATCATAAAATGTACAATTAAAACCTTAAAAGGAAGAATAAGAGCAAAAGACAAAAATAACAGACAAGGGCAACAAAGAAAAAACAGTGCTAAATGTGGTAAATACAAATCCAACTATATCACTAATCACTTTGAATGTCAATAGTCTAACTGCATCAGTTAAGAGTGGCTCAAAAAGCAGAACCCAAATATATTTTGCCAATTAAAAAATCTCACTTTATATATAAAGACACATATAGAATAAATCTAAATATATAGAGAAAAATATACCATGCAAACACTAATTAAAAGAAAGGAGTAGCTACATAATTTCAACAAAGCAGGCTTTAAAGCAAGGAAATTTATTCAGCATAAAGAAGGGCATTACATATTGATAAATGGGTCAGTTCTCCAAGAAGACATAACAATTCTTATCTTGTGTATGCTTAACAACAGAACAAATTGCAGGAGGCAAAAACTGATAGAACTGCAAAGACACATATAGAATAAATAAACTTTACCCTCATAGTTAGAGACTTCTACATCCCTTCCTCAGAAATGGATAGATTCAGCCACCAAAAAAGTGACCAATATCTTTCATAAACACAGATCCTCAACAACAACAAAAAAATCCCTCATAAAATATTGGCAAATGAAATTCAACATTGTATAAAAAGAATTATACAACATAAATAGAACTTACCCCAGATATGCAAGGATGACTCAACGTTTCGTAACTAATGAATGTAATCCATCACATCAACATAATAAAAGAAAAATCACATGATGATATGAATAGTTGCAGAAAAAAGATGTTTGACAAAGTCCAACACTCACTCATGATAAAAGTCCTCAGTAAACTAGGAACAGAGGTGACCTTCTTCAACCTGCTAAAGTATATTTGCAAAACCACTCCAGCTAAGATCATACTTGACTTCTCTGATGACTCAGATGGTAAAGAATTTGCCTGCAATGCAGGAGTACTTTAGGTTAATGATGAAAAACTCAAAGCTTTTTCACCACTAAGATGAAGTACAGAGAAAGGATTTCCTTTCCACTACTCCTTTACAGCATTGTACAGAAAATCCTGGCTAATGTAAAAGACTACATAAGAAGTGTAAAGACAAGAAAGGGAGGAATAAATTGTCTTTGTTCACAGATAATATATTATTTATGTGAAAAATCTAAAAGAACTGACCAAAACCTCCTGGAACTAAAGTGATTACAGCAAGTTTGTAGGACACAAAATTAATGTACGAAAGTCAGTCACTTTCCTATGTGCTATTAATGAACAAAAGGAATTTGATATTAAAACAATACTATTGTGTTCAATTCAGTTCAGTCGCTCAGTCATGTCCAACTCTTTGTGATCCCATGGACAGCAGCACATCAGGCTTCCCTGTCCATAGCCAATTGCCAGAGTTTACTCAAACTCATGTCCATTGAGTCAGTGGTGCCATCCAGCCATCTCATCCTCTGTCATCCCTTTCTTCTCCTGCCTTCAATCTTTCCCATTATCAGGGTCTTTTCAAATGAGTCAGTTCCTCACATCATGTGGCCAAAGTATTGGAGTTTCAGCTTAGCATCAGTCCTTCCAATGAACACTCAGGACTGATTTCCTTGAGAATGGACTGGTTGTATCTTCCTGCAGTCCAAGGGACTCTCAAGAGTCTTCTCCATCACCACAGTTCAAAAGCATCAATTCTTCAGTGCTCAGCTTTCCTTATAGTCCAACTCTCACATCCATACTTGACTACTGGAAAAACCATAGCTTTGACTAAATGGACCTTTGTTGGCAAAATAATGTCTCTGCTTTTTAATATTCTGTCTAGATTGGTCATAACTTTTCTTTCAAGGAGGAAGCATCTTTTAATTTCATGCCTTTAGTCACCATCTCCAGTGATTTGGGAGCTCAAAAAAGGTAAAGTCTGTCACTGTTTCTACTGTTTCTCCATTTTCCGTGAAGTGATGGGACTGGATGCCATGATCTTAGTTTCCTGAATGTTGAGTTGTAAGCCTATTTTTCCACTCTCCTCTTTCACTTTCAGCAAGAGACTCTTTAGTTCTTCTTCACTTTCTGTCACAATGGTTGTATCATCTGCATATCTAAGGTTATTGATATTTCTCCTGGCAGTCTTGATTCCAGCTTGTGCTTCTTCCAGCCCAGCATTTTTCATGATATAATCTGCATATAAGTTAAATAAGCAGGGTACCAGTATACAGTCTTGTTGTACTCCTTTCCCAATTTGAAACGAATCTGTTGTTCCATGTCCAGTTCTAACTGTTGCTTTCTGAGCTTCATACAGATTTCTCAAGAGGTCAGGTGGTCTAATATTCCCATCTCTTTAAGAATTTTCCAGTTTGTTGTGGTCCACACAGTTAAAGACTTTGGCATAGTCAATAAAGCAGATGTAGATGTTTTTCTGGAACTCTCTTGCTTTTTCAATGATCCAACGGATGTTGGCAATTTGATCTCTGGTTCCTCTGCCTTTTCTCAATACAGCTTGAATATCTGAAAGTTCATGGTTCATGTACTGTTGAAACCTGGCTTGTGTTAACCATTGTGTTTGCACCCCAAAATATGAAATACTTTGGTTTATATCTAACAAAATATGTACAAGATCCTATATAAGGAGAATTACAAAAGTCTAATGAATTAAATCAAAGAAAAACAAAATAGAGAAATACTCCATGTTCATAGATAGAAAAACTCAGTTTTTTCAAGATTTCAGTTATTCCCAAGCTAATCTATAAATTCAATGCAATTCCAATTAAAATCATGGAAAGTTATTTCATGGATATCAACAAACTGATTCTAATATTTATATGGAAAGGCAGAAGATTCAGATGGAACAATACAATATTGAAGGACAAGTTGGAGGAATAATGCTAACCAACTTCAAGACTTATTATTGATATAAATCTACTGAAATCAAGAAAGTGTCATAGTGGCAAAAGAATAGAGAAGTATATCAGTGGAAAAGAATAAAGAGCCCAGAAACAGACCCTTATATGTATAGTCAACTCCTTTGACAAAGGAGCACAGGCAGTACTACAACAGAGTACAGAAGTCTCTTCAACAAATGCTGTTAGAGCAACTGGATATCCACTCTAGACACAGAACTCACAAAATTAACTCAAAATGTATCACAGACATAAATATAAAATGTAAAACTATGAGATATGACATAAGATCACATAGAAAATCCAGATGACCTTTGGTATGAGGATGCATTTTTAGATATCAAAGACGTGATCCATGGAAGAAACCATTTATAAGTTGGACTTCATTAAGTTAAAAACTTCTGCTGTGCAAAATATGTCAAGAAACTAAGAGGACACAAATAGGAGAAAATATATACAGAAGACACACTCAATAAAGAAATGTTATCAAAAATATACAAAGTCTTAAAACTCAACAATAAGAAAATAATCCAATTTGAAGCTGATATCAAATAAGGTACAGGTGACAAACAAGAAATGAAAAGATGTTCTACATCCATATGTCATTCAAGAAATGCAAATTAAAACAACGTGAAATATCATTGCACACTTACTAAAATCACTGAAGGATGTTACAGCAGTAAGAATTCTCATTTATGGTTGGAGAGAATGCAAAATAGCATGGTCACTTTGGATAGCAGTTCAGTGTTTGTTTGTTTGTTTGTTTTTAATAAATATATTCTTTCCATATGATTCAGCAATCATGCTTCTTGGTATTTACCCAAAAGATTTGAAAGCTTATGTCCATACAGAAAGCCTGCACACAGTTATTTATAGCAACTTTATTAATAATTTTCCAAATCTGAATGCAACCAAAATATTTTTCAGTAGGTAAATGAATAAGTAAACTGGCATTTTCAGACAATGGAATATTACTCAGCTCTAAAAATAAATGTGCTATCAAACCATGAAATGACATGGAAGAATCTTAAATGTATATCACCTAGTGGAAGAACCCAATCTGAAAAGGTCACATACTGTATAATTCAACTATAAGACAATCTGGAAAAGGAAAAAATATGCAGATAGAAAGATGATCAGTGGTTGGCAGAGATTTTAAATGAATAGGTGGAGCACAGATTATTTTTAGCTTCAGTGAAACCCTCTGTGTGATACCATAATGATGATGTTGTCATTACACATTTGTCTAAATCAATAAAACGTACAACACTAATAGTGACCTGCCATATAAATTGTGGACTTTGGGTGATTATGATGCGCCAATATAGGTTCATTGATTGCTATAAATGTACCACTTTGGTGGGGGATGTTGATAATTGCATAGACTATGCATGTGTGGGGCAGATGAGTTATGGGAAATCTCCGGACCTACCTCTCGATTTTGCTGTGAATATAAAATTGCTCTAAAAAGTAAAGTTTTAATTTAAAATGTAATTATACAATCACAATAGTGTGCAAATTATGACAAACACTATAAAGGAAAAAAGTCTGAATACTCAAAGAATTTTCTCTTAAAGTGAATCAGACTAAATTGTTCAGGCAGCCAGAAAACGTGTCTGGAAAAGAAAGCTCTTTGGCAAAAATTCGATGTAAAGGGTCTTGGGGGATTTCAGGAGATAGGAGAACTGATCCTGATCTGAAAGAATGGTGATTCTTGGTGAAAAATGATTGTCTCTAAAATCCTATCATTCTTTTCTTCTCAATTTAAGAGGTATGTGCATTGTATGAACAAGTGGTTGTAGTCTCACTTGTTTTATTTTTTTTATTTTTACTTTATTCTGCTTTACAATACTGTATTGGTTTTGCCATACATTGACATGAATCAGCCATAGGTGTACATGAGTTCCCAACCCTGAACCCCCCTCCGACCTTCCACCTCATATCATCTCTCTGGATCATCCCCGTGCACCAGCCTCAAGCATCCTGTATCCTGTATCAAACATAGACTGGTGATTCATTTCTTACGTGATAGTATACATATTTCAATGCCATTCTCCCAAATCATCCCATCCTCTCACTCTCCCACAGAGTCCAAAAGTCCATTCTAAACATCTGTCTCTTTTGCTGTCTCACATACAGGGTTATCATTACCGTCTTTCTAAATTCCAAATATATGTGTTAGTATACTGTATTGGTGTTTTTCTTTCTGGCTTACTTCACTCNTTTGGCAAGTATTTTCTTCTAGTCTTTTTTTATGAATATAACCTTTTACAAACTTGAGATGTTGACTACATAATTTTCCAGTTTTGCCTGTGCTATAATTTTATCAATATTTACACATTTTTATACAACTTAACCAAATAAAGATTATCAAAAACTCTCCAATCCTCATCTTAAGAGTTACATAATAGTACATTGTAGTTAACATGTCTCTAGCATTGGTTAATTCAGGTTGATTTCTATCTGAATAATTTAAAATATGTTTTACCAATAATACTGTGAACTGTGTAAATCTTTTTTTCCTTAAAAAAATATTAACTTTGGGGTAGATTCCAACAAGGAGATTAATAGGCCAAATGTTTCAATGTTTCAAAAACTTGAAATATATATTTCAAATATTTTATTATAACGCTTGTAAAATTTAACATTGTTTTCTATAACATATTAAGACCTTTACATTTACTCTTTGTGAATTTCTTATTCACATCCTTTCTCCACTCACCTATTGGCTTTGCAATTTTCTTGTTGGTTTTATATGAAGTTTTTTCATACAATTGTTATTTTGCATATTAAATAAAAGTATTGCTAAATATTTTCTTACATTATTTGCTTTTATGTTATTTTAATAAATAGAATATTGGTGATTATGTTCTAAAAGCTATTGATATTTCTGTATTTTGTTTCCTTGTAAGCTTAGTATATCTAATTGTCCTAGGACTTATGCAAATTAGGGATAAATCCTCTCTCTAGGCTCTTATACTTGCTGCAAGAGAGAATTTTCTGAATGCATACAGAGAGACTAATAAATAGGTCTTATTGCTTATTTCTTGGAGAAGGCAATGGCACCCCACTCCAGTACTCTTGCCTAGAAAATCCCATGGACAGAGGAGCCTNTATATGCTTCAATGCCATTCTCCCAAATCATCCCGCCCTTTCCTACTCCCTCAGAGGCCAAAAGTCCGTTCTCAGTTTTATTTTTACAGTAGCCTCAAGACTTCTCCATCTATACAGCACCAATGATAAAACATCTAGGTTAAAGATGAAAAGTTTCTCCACATTGAGGAACACCCAGAGAGGTTCACTGACTTACATGGAGAAGAGAAGAGGGAGTGGGTAGTTATAGGTGACTGGAATGAGATGAGGTGGGATCAAAAGAGGAGAGAGAAAATTAGCCAGTAATCACTTCCTTATGTGTGCTCCACAGTCTGGACCGCTCAGAGATGTTCACGGAGTTATAAAGGGAAGAGGAGAGGGAGGAAGTAGACAGAGGTGGCCAGGAGGATAAAAGAGGGAAATGAAACGGAGAGAGACAGATCCAGCCAGTAACTAGTTTCCTAAGTGTTTGCCATCGTCTGGAACACACAGAGATTCATAGAGTTGGGTAGAGAAGACAAGGGGGAGGGAGGAGGCAGAGACAACCTGGTGGAGAAAAAAGAGAGTCAAAAGGAGGAGAGAGTAGTCAAGCCAGTAATCTCGCCTTCAGGTAAAATTGGGTACTGAAGATTGGGTTTTTAAATGTACAAAATTGATAACAAATACCAAAAAGCAAAGATTAAAAATCTAGAGTGGAGGTTGGGTTTTCAAAAATACAATATTAAAGAAAAGAAGAAGAAGAAAAAAAAAGTCACAAGAATTATTACAAAACAACAACAACAACCACAAAAATATATATATATGGCATTTACTTTAAAAACAGGGTCTTTTTTTAAAGTAATAGTAGGTTAAAAAATTAAAATTAAAGGAGAAATAGAGGACTTAAAATTTTTTTAAAGTTAAAAGAAAAGAAAAAAAATCAATGAAACAACAACATCAACCAAAAGAAAAAAGAAACAGAATGGTCATAAAAATAGTAAAGATATTTCTGTGACTTTCTCTGGTGTTGTGGGCAGTGTGGGGTCACTTCCAAGGTGATTCCCTCTGTTTAGCTTCTTCTGTTTGCTGGTCTCTTCAGTGTCTGATTTCCACCCTGACGACAAGGGGGGTGGTGATGGACACTTTTTTTTTTTTTAGGCTCACTTGTTCAGTCGCACTGTGGGGAGGGAGGGATGCTGCACACAAATAACACTGACATGTGCTCTCAGTGTCTCATCCATGCTGGGCTTGCCCCTGCTTGCAGCGCACGCCTTTCAGGCTCTATGTTGCTCTGCCAGGAACCATCTGAGGCCGGCCCTAGGCTGCATGCACCTCCCCGGTCTAAGCCACTCAGGCTCAGCTCTCAGGTAGCCCTCAGAGGCGCAGGTTCAGATGGGCCTGCTTTCTGTGCCCTTCCCAGGTCTGAGTAGCTCAGGTGCTTGGCAAGCGCAGTTGCTGCAACTTATCGCCTTTCCTGTCCCTGCTGCTCAGTTTTCTGGGTGTATCACTGGTGCCCCTTGTGAGGCAGATGGCGACTGTCCAGGACCCCAAGAAGTCTTAGCAAAGAAGCCTGCTTGCAGTTTGGTAGATAAAGTCTCTCTGGGGCTGCAATTGACCCCTTCGTCTCATCTGTTTTAAACTGCTACTTGTTTGTACTCATTAAGTAGTGAGCTAGTGGATATTATACAGTCATTATTTCAAGATTTGTTTTTAATTAACTGAAGTTACCAATAATTAATAATAATAGAAAATAACAAAGTGCTTCATAACCAGGTAGCTGAGCTTCTGAGCCTTAATGAATGAATTTCTTATACTGTTCTGTATAAAATTTTGAAACTACATTGCCCCTTCATAATAATCTTTAAATAGTCCCTGGTGGCTCAGTGGAAAAGAATCTGCCTGCACTATAGAAGGCACAAGAGACATGGGTTCAATCCCTGGGTTGGAAGGTGCCCTGGAGGAGAGCATGGCAACCCACTCCAGTATTCTTGCCTGAATAATTGCATTGACAGAGGAACCTGGCAGGCTACCGTCCATGGGGTCACAAAGAGTCTGACACGATTGAAGGACTGTCACTTTCACTGAACACTACTTTGATAGCTTAGTTTAAAACCTGAGCTATTTAAAAACTGAAATTTAGTGACAAGAACACAAATAATGAACATGAATGATTTTTTAAAAGATTGAATGGATTATATTTTTAAATTTCAAAAAAATCTTTTTAATTAATAAGGAATAAGAATCTTTGAAACCTCTTTCATGTTAATGTGAAGTTTTTTCCCAATAGTCTGGCTTATCACTTTTTAAATCACAATTGGTTTGGATAGTGCTTGCAAGAAAACATCCTCACTCCTTTTATTTCAGTTATAGTTCTGTTAAAAAGGCTCAGCTGACTTGAAATCTTTATGAGTGGGTTTTGAAGTTGCTTCAAACTAACAGGCACAGAGGACACAGAATGACAACAGAAACAAGGAGGTGTGACTGGAGTGTCCCTTTATTGGCCTCAGCTAAGCCAAGGCTGACAGTTACTCTGTCAAAAGCTGCAACATCAGAATGCGAGTTTACAAACTCACCCCTTTTCAAGTGCACAGGCCAAAAAATACAAAGATCTGACAGAACTAACAGACTTACAGTAAATATATCTGCTAGTAATTCATCATGTGTGTTAACACAAGCTGTAGCAATAATCATTACAAGATTTATCACACTAAAGTTTTGCCACCTAAATTTGTGTATTGAGGGACATTTGTATAGTTATCTATTGCTGAGAAACAAATTACCACAAAGTTACAGGCTTCAAACAACCACACATTTATTATCTCACAGTTTTTATAGGTCAGGAGTCTGAGCACAGCCTAGCCGGCCCTCTGCAAGACTACAACAAATGTCAATATTTATTGTTGTTGTCCTTTGGTCCCTACACTGTTTCTGACTCTCCTCTTCCAGGGCCAGGCTCCTCTCTCTCCCTTTCTCCTTCCTTTACTTCTTTTCTCTTTGCCTTCCCTCCACACCTACAAAATATGTATTCAAGGTCTTCTATACACCAGATTCTATAGTAGGTGTTCAGGACACATCAGCATGTAATAGGTACATTCTAGTAATAATTAAATACATTTGAAAATCAACTTCTTTGATAAAAGAATATGATGCAAGTTAACAAAATGAAACAAAATAAAATTCTTTTTTTCTGTGGTCTTTTCAGTAGATATACCTGTCCAGTGCATGGAGTGATATTCTCCAAGGTGTTTTTAAAGGGTTGCTGCAACTTGCCCAGATGGAACAGTTAAACCTCATTTTCAATGTTGATCTTATTATAAATGAGATGAACCAAAATAAAATGAAAATAAGCCAAGAAATAAACAAAACCAAAGTTAAGAGCTGAAGAGAGCCAAGTTTTTCAAAGCTTGAACATCTAATGAATTCAATGCATGTCAGTCTACAAATTTATCCATAATGTCACTACCTTCAAATTGATATTTCTACTGGGAATCTTACAAAGCATACTGGCAGCTTAATTGCTTGTATTTACATAATTACCAGGACTATGCCAAAGGATATTGTCAACTTAATTATTTTTAAATGTTTTTTGACATGAGATATTTTTATTATGAACTGAGATATAATTTTGAGGTATTCTGAAAACCATTCCAAAATACAGATGCAAGTATGCATAAATGATAGATCAGAAATGCCCTGGTGGCTCAGTGATAATCTGCTTGCCAATGTAGGAGACATGGATTTGATTCCTGGCCTGGGAAGATTCCAGATGCCACAGAGCAACTAAGCCCCATGTGCCTCAACCACTGAGTCCGAGTTCCTAGAGCCCGTGCTCCACAACAAGACAAACAACCACAATAAGAAACCTTCACATTGCAACTAGAGCATAGCTCTTGCTTTCTCTAATTAGAGTAAAGTCCATGCAGCAATTAAGATCCAGCACAGCTATAAATAAGTAAATAAACCAGAAATGTCTTGACCATGAAGGATTTTGTAGCTACTTATTGTTTTATCCATCAGCTAATGTGATGATAAGTTAATGCACTAAAGTCAAAATAATTTTGCTTATTGTATCATTGATCAGGTCATAAGTTAAAAAAAAAAAAACTAAAAGCTAATGGAATGCTCATTCTATATAACATATATAGCATAATAATAAATATATTGAACAAGAGATATTAATATGAACTTGCTGATTTTCATAGCTTTAGTTATCACATTATTCTGGGTGAGAAAGTTCATCCAGAATAGGTCTTTGAGAACAGTCACTTTCTCCCCTATACCACAAAATCTTCATTTCCATAGAAAATTTCATACTCAGTGTTGTTGCTGTTGTTCTTTAGTTGCTAAACCGTTTCCAACTCTTTGCAACCCCATGGACTGTAGCCCTCCAGGCTCTTCTGTTTATGGGATTTTGCAGGCAAAAATACTGGAGTGAGTTGCTATTTCCTTCTCCAGGGGATCTTCCTGACCCAGGGATAGAACCTTCTGTACGGGCAGGCAGATTCTTTACCACTGAACGACCAAGGAAGTCCTTCATAGTCAATATCCAGGTATTAATTGTCTTCATCCATTATTTTGCAATTAGAAATACAGTCACTCTATTAGATTTTGATGGGCTTCAATTACAGATGAGTGCCCTCCAACTGGGTAGCTGTTTCTACCTAATATGCATATTCTTCCACTAGACCATCATGACCTCCTGCTAGAAATACATCTCTTCGTTTAGATATATCTGTTTTCTAATTAAAAATATTAGCACTTCTATTAGGTTTGTGTGCCTTGCAATATGATATATCTGTACTCCAATTAGATATGTCCTTCCTCCTACTAGATGTGCATTCCCTATGAAGCCAAATTTAAAACAAAAAGAAATAGGAGTGGGACACATATATATGTTTAAACAACCCCAGTAAAGATTCAAAGAGATCAACAGCTTAAAATTGCTACTTGGGCTTTTTTTTTTTTTTTTTTTTAGCCCTTGATCTGTTCAGTAAGGGGATGAAAGAGAACATAATGACAGAGTTCAGATTCTTTCAAGGATAAAAGATTGTTGGTACTGGCATTACATTTTATGGAAAAAGTAAATAGCTTGCTGCTGTCTACTTTAAACAAGCTCAGTTCCAGAAGGCAAAAAATTATAGGAGGAGGGAGAAGAAACAAATAGCAGTAAGCAACACTTGTGGTATTTAGTAGAAACGACTATACGTTTCTGGTTTGAAGGAGATTTTTGTCCTTATTATCTATGGGGCCTTTTTATAACTTGTATGGACTCTTTGAACTTTTGCTTTTGTGGGACCTTTACTCCACAAAAAACTACAAAATATATAGCTTATAACTGTATATAAGAACTAAAATAATACAGGCTGGATTATTTTTATTTTTCTTGAATATCTACTTATTGTCAATTATCCATAGAAATTATCGGTATC
Source organism: Neotragus pygmaeus (assembly GCA_006410875.1). NCBI lineage: Eukaryota > Metazoa > Chordata > Mammalia > Artiodactyla > Bovidae > Neotragus > Neotragus pygmaeus. Next base: position 30,569 of record SJYV01029018.1, on the reverse strand, counting down.
AGTTTTCTAGGGCTGCTATGACAAATAACCACAAAACAGATAGTTTAAAACAACAGAAATTTATTATCACTTTTTAGAGGCCAGAAGTTCAAAATCAAGTTGCTGGCAAGACGATGCTTTCTCCAGAGGCTTTGGGAAAAGACCTTTTGTTGTGTTTCCCGCTTCTGTTGTTCCTTGATTTATGGCAGCCTCACTCCAATCTCTGCCTCAGTCTTCATGTGGCCAACTTTTCTGTCTCTATGTGCTGTTTTCTTGTTTCTTATAAGGACATTTTCACTGGATTTAGACCCCAACTTAACTCAGTATAATCTTATCTTGGTCTTTACCTTGATTACATTAGTAAAGATATATTCCCAAATGAAGTCACATTCTGAGGTTTTGGGTAGATATGAACATTGCGGGGATACTACTCAACTCAGTATATTACACAAACATATTTTAACCTTGTGATTTTAAATGGAGGTATTGTGAACAAAGTTTATTTTTTGTGTGTGTGACTGTGTGAATGGTTTAAAGTCAAATGGAAGCAACAATTCACATTTTTAAATGATCTTTTTAAAATGAATTAATTTATCTTAATTGGAAACTAATTACTTTACAATATTGTGGTGGGTTTTGCTATACATTAACATGAATCAGCCATGGGTGTCCATGTGTCCCCCATCCTGAACCCCCCTCCCACCTTCCTCCCCATTCCATCCCTCTGTGTTGTCCCAGTGAACAGGCTTTGAGTGCCTTGTTTCATGCATCAAACTTGGACTGGTCATCTATTTCACATATGGTAAAATACATGTTTTAATGCTATTCTCTTAAATCATCCCACCCTCACCTTCTCCCATAGAGTCCAAAAGTCTGTTCTTTCTATCTGTGTCTTTTCTGCTGTCTCACATATAGGGTCATCGTCACCATCTTTTTAAATTCCATATGTATATGTTAATATACTATGTTGGTGTTTTTCTTTCTGACTTACTTCTCTCTGAATACTAGGCTCCAGTTTCATCCACCTCTTTAGAACTGATTCAAATATGTTCTTTTTAATAGCTGAGTAATACTCCATTGTGTTTATGTACCACAACTTTCTTATCCATTCATCTGCTTATGGACATCTAGGTTGCTTCAGTGTCCTAGATATTGCAGGGTACTGCAATGAACATTGGGATACGCGTCTTTTTCAATTCTGGTTTCTTCGGTGTGTATGACCAGCAGTGGGCTTGCTGGGTCATATGGTAGTTCTATTTCCAGTTTTTTGTTGTTATTGTTTGCTTTTTTTAAAACTAATTAATTTATTTTAATTGGAAGCTAATTACTTTACAATATTGTAGTGGTTTTTGCCATACATTGACACGAATCAGCCATGGGTGTACCTGTGTCCCCCATCCTGAACCCCCCTCCCACCTCCCTCCTCATCCCATCCCTCAGGGTTGTCCCGGTGCACTGGCTTTGAGTTTTTTAAGGAACCTCCACACTGTTCTCCATAGTGGCTGTGCTAGTTTGCATTCCCACCAGCAGTGTAAGAGGGGTTCCCTTTTCTCCATACCCTCTCCAGCGTTTATTGTTTATACACTTTTTGATAGCAGTCATTTTTTAAAATTATTTATTTTTGGCTGTGCTGCATCTTGCTTCATGGGCTTTTATCCAGTTGCAGGGAGCAGAGGCTACTCTTCATTGCATTGTGCAGGCTTCTTATTTCAGTGACTTCTTTTGTTGTGAAGCACAGGCTCAAGGGCACCAGCCTTCAGTAGTTGTGGCACCTGGGCTCAATAGTTTCAGATCCCAGGCTCTAGAGCATGGGCTCAATAGTTGTGCGCAGTGGACTTAGTTGTTCTGCGGCATGTGGGATCTTCCTGAATCAGGGATCAAACTTGAGTCTCCTGAATTGGGAGGCAGATTCTTTACCATTGAGCCACCTGGGAAGCCCCCAACATTTTACATTTTTAATCATAAAGTAACTTGCATTGTTAATATATTGCAACTAATCTAAATGAGTGCAATTCATCTTCTTAATGGCCACTTTTTACCTTTGGACCTGGTGATCATTGGCTCCACCCATTTGTCCCTCCTGCTTGCTTGGCAACCACCTCCATCTGACTGAGTTCTGAGACCTCCTTCATTTTGACCACTCAACTCCACTCTTCTAGGACTTCACATGTACTGACTCCCTAGTGGTGTAAGTACTGGTGCTGAGTAGACAGGATTCCATCCCTTAATCCTGAAAGTTCTACTTACTTCCCATGCAGCAGTAGGAGATGCATACATTGGAGAGGTTTAGTCATATCCTTGACTCCTATGAATTTACTGTGGAGGAATTTTCCAGGTCAATTATATAATTGAATTGTGTCACAAACTCAACACTTGCTGTTTCAGACTCAAGTGAAGAATGAGGATATGTGTTAACACAGTGTCTACCATCAAACGCTTTCCTAACTGTCCAGTGTGATGTGTGATTGTGTACATTTATGTGATACACTAAAGGTCTTTCCAAATATAAATGTGAGGATTATTGGAGTCTCTCTCTTACTCTCCCTTTCACTCTCTCTACTCTTTAGTATATTAGGGTTCAACCTCTCACATCAAAGGCCTGCTTCCAATGCCATGGCTCACTGGAGCTGTGGGCCCCAAGTGGAGGGCTCTACTTGGATCTACTTCCAGCTACAGGAGCTATTCCTTCCGCTCATTTCAAAATTTCTGTGTCCTGTTTTCTTGGACCATTAGAAGATAATTAAAATGCTAATGACACAAAATAAATGAATAAAATGAATAAGTCGGTGGTAACTAATAGCTTAAATTTATGCTTTTCTCAGAGAGCACTGTAACAGCTGTCACTTGCTTCATTTCCAAATGTGTTGTGTAGAATTTTAGGCAGTATTGCAACTCTAGTATATTAAATAATACTAAGTGTGCAAGTATACAGCAGAACCACCACACAGACTCAGCTAAACATATTGTCGAGGTTTCCCCTAAATAAACTGAGCTATTTCCCATAACTAGAGTGAAGTTTGTGTTGGGTTGTGTGCACAAGATAAAAAGGTTATTGTTCGATTAATGCCAGTGTACAGGGTGAGAATCATAATGCAGTCGTTAAAATAAATCCACAGTAAATATTTATCTCTCAAATATTCACTCGCCTTGACATACCTCATAAAGGACTGTAAAGCAAAGTATAAGAGGAAAATTGTTTGAAAGACAATTTAAGAAAAATGTTGGCAAAGGAGGTCTGCTATCAGAGAAAAGGCTAATGTGTCGTGTCACTTTTTTGACAGCTGGATTTGAAGAATCACATACATTTAATGAGCTCATTATTCTATCACATATAAAACATCTAGAAAAAAGTGTATTAGAAAAACCTAACAAAAAATAAGTAAATTAATTATTTTTAAGAAGATCTTTTAAAAAAATTTAGAACTTTCCATATTTTAAAGATAGAGATAAAAATGCTAGATAAAATATTGGCAAATCTGATTCAAAAATATATTAAAAGAATAATAATTGTCCTTAAACAAGTTTTAGCCAAGAAGATCAGGATTTTTTTACATTAGAAAACCTAACAATATTAACAAGTTAAAGCAAAAAAATATGATATACAAAGTTATACAGGAAAAGCATTTATATAATTTATATTAATTCATAATAGAAAAGAATGAGCAGCAGTAATGACAATGAAATATACTTAGCCAGTACTTAGTAGAATGTACACTGATAAAAGGTATATGTCAAATTGCACTGTGAACCTCAAACTTGGAAAAAGATGAAGTTTCTCAGCAGCGTTTTCCCTCAGAACTGTACAAGAAGTTGAAGTGAAAGTCATTCAGTCGAGTCCGATTCTTTGTGACCCCTCTGTCCATGGAATTACCCAGGCAAGAATAGTGGAGTGGGTAGCTGTTCCCTTCTCCAGGATATCTTCCCAACTCAGGGATCAAACCCAGGTCTCCCACATTGCAGGCAGATTCTTCACCAGCTGAGCCACCAGTGAAGCCCAAGAAAACTTGAGTGGTTGGTCCATCTGTTCTCCAGCAGATGTTCCTGACCAGGGTCTCCTGCATTGTAGGTGGATTCTTTACCAGTTGAGCTACCTGGCACGAGAGGTTACAGCATAAGAAAAACAAAAGGATGATAAAAGTTTCAGAAGAAATTATCAAAAAAATTTTAACTCTGTTATTTGTCTACACATAAACACAAAGAATTAAGACACTAGAATATAGGAATTCTCCAAATTTGTTAGCTGTAAGTTCATTGCGTAGATATCAACAGCATTACTGTAACTAGTTATGTTACCAAGTCCAAGCTTGCTCTGCTTGCTTCAAGATAAATCAATGATTCTGAGAAAAGGTGTTGGAACCAGGAAGGGACTTTATTCAGGAGCTGGCTGACCAAGAAGATGGCAGACTAGACCCTCAAATTAACCATCTTGTTGGGGATGGGATATCAGATTTTTTTATGGATCAGAGATAGGGAGGGGTGAGGAAACAAAGTAAAAAAGATCATTTAATTCCTGAAAATATCACCTAGAATGGCAAGCCTCAGGTAGGGGGATGTGTCAGTTTCACTTCCTTATAGTCTTTTCATGGGTGGTGTGAAATGGAGTATCTCCTGTAATATCAACAAAGATGTCATATCTATGTGTGATTCTGGCCTCCCCAAATGTGAATTTCTGGGCCTCATAGGTAAGAAGCATTGGGCAACGGGCACTGCGCCATTTGCAACACAAAAAGAATGTCACAGTCCTTCACAGGTGGGCTGGATCAGGTTATTTTCCCTGAGGCAGGTTATTATGTATGCTTATAATAACAAAAGCAGCAAAATAAGGGTTAAAAACCACAGAGGCAGATCCAGTGTAAATTCAAAATTAACCCTTCCCAGTTACAGTCATAGCAACTAGAGAAACTGTATAGAAACCATAAAGCTATACAAACTATAGAACAATATAGAAACTATAGAAAACTATAAAAGAATTTTTTCAAAACAGACATTATATATTTGTGGCCCAGATTTAATATAGTCAGTTCAGTTCAGTTCAGTTGCTCAATCGTGTCCAACTCTTTACAACCCCATGAATTGCAGCACGCCAGGCCTCCGGGTCCAACACCAACTCCCGGAGTTCAATCAAACTCATGTCCATCGAGTCGGTGATGCCATCCAGCCATCTCATCCTCTGTCGTCCCCTTCTCCTCCTGCCTCCAATCCCTCCCAGCATCAGAGTCTTTTCCAATGAGTCAACTCTTCGCATGAGGTGGCCAAAGTACTGGAGTTTCAGCTTTAGCATAATTTCTTCCAAAGAACACCCAGGGCTGATCTCCTTTAGAATGGATTGGTTGGATCTCCCTGCAGTCCAAGGGACTCTCAAGAGTCTTCTCCAACACCACAGTTCAAAAGCATTAATTCTTTGGCGCTCAGCTTTCTTCACAGTCCAACTATTACATCCATACATGACCACTGGAAAANTGGATTGGTTGGATCTCCCTGCAGTCCAAGGGACTCTCAAGAGTCTTCTCCAACACCACAGTTCAAAAGCATTAATTCTTTGGCGCTCAGCTTTCTTCACAGTCCAACTATTACATCCATACATGACTACTGGAAAAACCATAGCCAGAGGCTTTTTAGTTCCTCTTCACTTTCTGCCATAAGGATTTAATATATGAAAATTGTAAAGAAAAAACTGAATAAGCAGAGTGAAATATCATAAGATACTATGAAATGAAAGATTCAAAGATATAAAAACATAATAATAACTCCATATCTCTCTATAAATCTAATCTAATTCCAATCAAAATTTTAATATAATACTTAACAAGGTCATTAGCAAAATTCAGAAAATTCTCAATATATGTATACAGACACACTTATCTCACATACGTATTTATTATTATTTAAAAGAATTAAAAGAATTTGAAATTACTATAGCAGTTAAAGGGCTTCCCTGGTAGCTCAGATGATAGAGGATCTGTCTGCAGTGTAGAAGACCCAGGTTCAATCCCTGGATCAAGAAGATCCCCTGATGAAGGAAATGGCAACCTACTCCAGTATTCATGCTTAGAAAATCCCATGGACAGAGGAACCTGGCAAGCTACAGTTCATGGGGTCACAAAGAATTGACACAACTGAGCGACTTCACTTTCACTTTCTATAGAGATTAGAAACATATGCCGGTGGAACAAACTATAGATTCCAGAAGCAGCTACATTTCTATATGATACGGATTACATAGATGGTCAGAGAAGAAAAGATGGAAGGACTTTATAGTATATGATGCTAGAGCAACTCATTTTCCGTATGGAAGAAAATTGTAGCTCAACTTCAAGCCATCTTAAACAATAAATGTCAGGTGGCTAACAGAAATAAACATTAACCATAAAACTTCAAAATGATAAAGAAAAAAGAGAATACTCTCTTGGCTTTCAATAGAAGGAGATTTTTTTTTAAATAAGGCCCCTAAAAAATCACATATCACAAAGGAAAGGAAATTTGACTATATCAAAATAAAATTTTCTGTACAACATAAAAATGAGTAAGATAAAAATCAATTAATTACAAAATATCATAGACCTATGTTCACAGATACACCAATGAGTGCAGATAACACTGATGAGATCCAAACATGTTGCCTGGATTGCAACAATGTCAATTTCCTGGTTGTGATATTGCACTAGAATTATGCAAGATGTTAACTCTTGGGTTATCTGGGTGAAGTGTACCTGGAATCTGTCCTGTGATTTTGCTTTTTGACACCTGTGACTCTACAATTATTGCAAAATAAATAACATTCTTAAATCTTGGTGGAAAATGATGTTTGTGGCATAAAGGAAAAGATATTGACACCCAAAATGAAGACCTCCTAAACTTCAATATTCCTAAACTTCAATATTCCTAAGCTTCAGTTCCTAAACTTCAATAAGGATTTTTTTTTTCTTTTAAATAAAGAAAGAGACAGGAAAGAAAGGACTTGAAGGGGGAAAGGCTGGTGAAATAAAAGGAAGGAAAGGAAAGGACAAGAAGAGAAAAAAGACTAAAGTATCAGTTTAACAAACAGAAAAATTACGAATATATCTAAAGATTCTCAGACTCATTAGTAATTAGAGAAATGCATATAATAGTAATAATGAGATTGCAATTTTCTTTATCCACACTTGCAAAAATGAAAGAGCTGTAGGGAATTAAGCATGGCTGAAGTGGAGATAAAAGAGCTCTCCTATGATGCTGGCAAGAGAATAAACAGAAACAGCTACTGTGCGGGTGATTCAACAACCAACTTTACAGTGACTATGACCCAAAATCCTCTTAGCTCCAGCAACTGGACATCTTCCATGATTCAGGCAAATGGATACTGGGGTTTCCTTGGTGACCATACCACTTGCTCTCACTCCTCACAAGATGATGTTATTCTAGGTGTCCTGGTTTGCTAGTGTTTCTGATACTGTACACTGACACCATGGCAACCTTACATTTATCTGGGGCAAAATTATATAATATGTTTTTGCTTGAAGACAATTTTGCAAAAAGTGGAAAAAATATATAAGAAAGAAATTTATGCCTGGTCTCAAAGAGTCAGACATGACTTAGCAACTAAACAACAGCAGCAGCAGCATAGTGGTCTCAGGTTCAGAAATTCGCATCCAAAATTTAGCCAGTGTGTTGTCTTTTCTCCAGTCACAGTTACCCAGCTGTAAATGAGTATAAAGCATTTTGTTATATTTTTCTTAGCACCAACCTGGAAAACTAAGTCATGGTCATCCCAACTTTGTTACACTTTTGCCAACACTATCTCCTGGGGAATTTTCATAACATATTACAAATTAGTAATGAAATAACTTGGCGTTTGAATCTACTTGGCCTCAGCTTTGGAGACATCATAAAGTCCATAGGGACTGTGGCAAACACGATGCTCTGTTTTCCATAGAAAGGAGAACAACTGCTGAGCAGCAGTGAATGTTTGCCTGGGAAAATGTTCACTTATTCTTCAAATAAATATGAGTATATTTGAGATGACACCACCCTTATGGCAGAAAGTGAAGAGGAACTAAAAAGCCTCTTGAAGAAAGTGAAAGAGGAGCGTGAAACAGTTGGCTTAAAGCTCAACATTCAGAAAATGAAGATCATGGCATCCGGTCCCATCACTTCATGGGAAATAGATGGGGAAACAGTGGAAACAGTGTCAGACTTTATTTTTTTAGGCTCCAAAATCACTGCAGATGGTGATTGCAGCCATGAAATTAAAAGACACTTACTCCTTGGAAGAAAAGTTATGACCAACTTAGATAGCATATTCAAAAGCAGAGACATTACTTTGTCGACAAAGGTCCATCTGGTCAAGGCTATGGTTTTTCCTGTGGTCATGTATAGACGTGAGAGTTGGACTATGAAGAAAGCTGAGCACCAAAGAATTGATGCTTTTGAACTGTGGTGTTGGAGAAGACTCTTGAGAGTCCCTTGGACTGCAAGGAGACCCAACCAGACCATTCTAAAGGAGATCAGCCCTGGGTGTTCTTTGGAAGAAATTATGCTAAAGCTGAAAGTCCAGTACTTTGGCCACCTCATGTGAAGAGTTGATTCATTGGAAAAGACTCTGATGCTGGGAGGGAATTGGGGGCAGGAGGAGAAGGGGATAACAGAGGATGAGATGGCTGGATGGCATCACTGACTTGATGGACATGAGTTTGAGTGAACTCCAGGAGTTGGTGATGGACAGGGAGGCCTGGCGTGCTGCAATTCATGGGATCACAAAGAGTTATGGGATCACAAAGAGTCAGACACGACTGAGCAACTGAAATGAACTGAACTGAACTGAACTGAATAACAAATATAAAGTAATGAAAAGAAGCCATATTTATTCACCAAATAAATTTGGTATTCCCTTCATGAATACCATAAGTAGTCACTTTCTAGACATTGGGTAAACAGTGTTCAAATAAAATTCTTTCTGCCTTGGAGTGAAAGTTTCAGTGAAGGAAGACAGGTGGTATACAAACACACAAAGAACTGTCAGATGTCCAATGCTATAGGTACACAGGGGAGGGCCATGGGACATGACAGCAGTGAGGGAGAGCTTGCTGTTGTTTCATGAGACATCTGGGGAAATCCTTTATAGTAGGATAACCTTTGAGCAAAGAGACGAACCAAGTGAGGGATATTATTCTTAGTATTTAGAGATAAAGCATATTCAAAAAAATGCAGACAGCTCCACTTTTAGGCTAAGCCTGAAAATATTTAATTGGGGGAAAAATGTATAACTTGTTTCTGATCAGAATTTAACCCTTACACCACTATTTTCTAATGCTTAGCACAGTTTAAAAAAAAAAAATCCCACCCTGAGACCAGGAGCTGTGGGCTATGAGCCCCGTCCATCAACGACTCAGGGTTCTGAGTCCCCAGAGCTCTTTGATTCTAGGTCTTTACCAAAGTCACCATCACCTAATCAGTCTCTTCATCTCAAAAACAAGAGGATTAAAGCCTATAATCAGGCTATTGAAATTAGGACCACTATACGATCCATCAGTTCAGTTCAGTTGCTCAGTCGTGTCTGACTCTTTGCGACCCCATGAATCACAGCACGCCAGGCCTCCCTGTCCATCACCAACTCCCGGAGTTCACTCAGACTCACGTCCATCAAGTCAGTGATCCCATCTAACCATCTCATCCTCTGTTGTCCCCTTTTCCTCCTGCCCCCAATCCCTCCCAGCATCAGAGTCTTTTCCAGTGAATCAACTCTTCACATGAGGTGGTCAAAGTACTGGAGTTTCNATATATAATTTTTTAGTCACTAAGTCGTGTCCAACTCTTTGTGATCCCATGGACTGTAGCCCACCAGGCTACTCTGTCCATGGGATTCCCAGGCAAAAATACTGGAATAAGTTGCCATTTCCTTCTCCAGGGGATCTTCTCAACCCAATGATCAAACCTCCATCTTCTGCATTGGCAAGCAGATTATTTACCACTGAGCCACCTATATATGTATATATACATATATATGCTTGTATATAAAATGTATATTTACAATTAAATACTATTCAGCTATAGTATGAACACTATTTACTATGCTATAATAAAAATAAAATTTTGCCGTTTATAGCATAGGTGGACCTTGAGGTCATTATGTTAAGTTAAATAACCAGACAGAGATAAATACCTTATTATCTCAGTTATTTGTGGAATCTAAAAAAAAAACAACAACAGCTACAAAAATGAACTTATTGACACAGGGAACAGATTGGTGGCAGCCAGAAGCAGGGGTTAGAGTCGTAGGAAAAATGCATGAGGGCAGTCAAAAACAAAAAAAACAAATTTCCAGTTATAGGATACATATGTCATAGGGTGTGATGTGCAACATGGTGACTATACTTTAAAATACTGTAAATAGAAGGCATAATCTTCTTAGCAGAGATATTTACTTTGTAACTGGACAAAAAAGGGGTTAAATCTCATTGCAGTGTTCACATTTCTTCCAGCTCGAATCATGATAGTTTCCTCCTCCCACCAAGTGCTGTAAACACTTTGAAGTGAAAAACACAGAGAGAAGCTGGCATTACAAGAACAAACCAGTTAGAAAATGGAGGGTGGAGGTGAGAACAGAAATATAGAAACATGAAATTCCCTGTGCTCTTACTCTTTTAAAGCTCATGGCGAGTTCTCTCCCAAAGCATCTGTTATTGGCAGCTGTCCAACATGAGTCCATCCCAAAGGCCTATCCTTACCGCTCCTGACAGGATTAGATAGAAGAGCAGGAACCAGTCAGTTTCCATAGATAAGCCCACTGTTGACCCATTTCACTATCTGTTCTCATAATTTATTCTGAGCCAACAGATCAAAGACAGTAAATACCATGTTACCAGTCATGGTTCTTTAATAATAACAAGTAAAATACTTCTCCAGTGAAAAGTTTGATCATCCCAAAAAAGATTCAGTGCCTATTTAAAATGACTGACCTTGGACAATGCATTTAACTTTATTCTGCCTCAGGGTCCTCACATACAAAATAGAAAATAATAATATCCCACATCATAGAATCATTATATAAGGTAAGCAAATTGAAATACCTAATGTGTTTAGAACAACATCTGGGATATTTTAAGCAACATAGCAGGATTCAGTATTTGCAATTATATCTGCCCCCAAAATAGAAGCTGACCTTGCTGACCTTCGGGCTTCCCTGATAGCTCAGATGGTAAAGAATCTGCCTCAATACTGAAGACCTGGGTCAAGAAGACCCTCTGGAGAAAGGAATGGCTACCCACTTCAGTACTTTTTTTTTTAATTGAAGGCTAATTACTTTACAATAATGTGGTGGTTTTTCCCATACAACAGCATGAATCAGCCACAGGTGTACATGTGTCCCCCCCATCCTGAACTTGCCTTTCACCCTCCTCCCCACTCCATCCCTCTGGGTTGTCCCAAAGCACTGGCTTTGAGTGCCCTGCTTCATGCATCTGCATGGAACTTGCACTGCCTGGAGAATTCCATGGACAGAGGAGCCTTATTATCTACAGTCCATGGGGTCTCAAAGAATCAGATACAATTGAGCAACTAACACTTTCACTTCACTTTCATATTGGCCTTCATGTTTTATATTGGCTCTTCATGTTTCTGCATGCTGGCAGAAATCTAGAAAATATATTTGTTCATTGATTCATGCATTTGTATTTATACAGACTGATGTAAGACACGGTTATAGGCAACCAAAACTCTCATTCTGATGGAAAAGAACAAGTTTCTGTGAGATGGTTTTATAAAGCACAGGACTGAAGGATAAGGGAAGGCCACCCTGAGACTTGACTACTAAGTCAAGATCTGAGGGATAATGAAGTTTTAATCAACACAGAGGAGTGGATGGAAGGCAGTCAGTAGAGAATTTTAAACAGAGAAGTTAGCAGAGCATAGTCCTTATAGAGGAAGGGGCAGGAAATGACTGAACACTGGAAGGTAGCCCATGAGACCGATACAACTGAGGGGTCTGGAGGGCCACAAAACGGCCCCAGAGCACAAAGAAACTGGTGACCCACTGGCTGCAAACAGTTTGTGGTGGTGCTTCAGAGTTAGGGCATGTGTCGTAACAGGTAAGAGTTTAGCTGAACTGGGTGTTATCCATAAGACTTGATGAAACAGGAAATCTGAAAAAGCAGGAGCTTCACTAAAAAGAAGAAAAAAATTGTGTATCTATTTCAAATCCTCCCCATCAGGCACCAGGCAGGAAGCCAGGGCTCTGATATCTGTTTATACAATGTATGAGTTATCATTACACTGGTAAATTAAGTGATATGTTTGCTTTATTTCAAATCAACAAGTTTTATATTAGAGTGATATACTCTTACTGCTTTGCTTATCAAACCAGAAAATTCATCACGCAAAGTCCATTTTTCACAGCACATCTAAATCCTTTTCTCTAGGCAACCCGCCTGGTCCATGTTAATGCAATTCCTTTAGACATTACCGCCACGCTAGAAAATCAGAGCATGCCTTCAGGGGACACTGAACACATCATGGTAATGGCTTTCTAAGATTATTTATTTTTCACAAAGTTGAAAAACTTGATACAAAATGTGTGTTATGGGACACTAAAGATATTTATCTCAAATTGAACACAACAGTTGTCTATTTATCCCATATGAAAGCCCAGGTTCTTTTCTTAAACAACTCTTGAATAAAAAAAAGTGAAGATTTAACTTTAATAACAAATCTTGATATTAAATGTATTATAAGTGTTGACACACAGAATTGACTCCATTCCATAACTGTCTCCAGGTACAGGAATATAAATTTAAGGCAACACGTGTTGGTTATTTGACATTTCTGAATTTTTCATATTTCCATTTTTCTTGAACTCAGTTTCTAATATATCAAGTTATTATTTTAACTAAAATATATAACCTAGATTAGAAATAATTGCTTATGGGTTGTTATGGTGGCTCAGACAGTAAAGTGCCTGCCTGCAATGCAGCAGACCGGGGTTCGATTCCTGGGTCAGGAAGATCCCCTAGAGAAGGAAATGGCAATCCACTCCAGCACTCTTGCCTGGAAAATCCCGTGGACAGAAGAGTCTGATAGGCTACAGTCCGTGGGGTCGCAAAGTGTCGGACACGACTGAGCGACTTCACTTTCACTTTATTATATCTTCAGAATAAGTCAATCCAGATCTCAATAGAAAAAATACTTTTATCCATAGCAAATTTTTTTATTTTTGCTTATTCAACAGAAAGATTAATTAAGTATTAATTCTCATGGAACTATTATTAGAGAGCAAGAAACACACCTAAAATATTAATACAAAAAGAACATCTGAAACATTAGTAAGCAGACATTTTCTCCAGCATATTTCTTTCATTAGTGTGAATAAGATAGAGTCTTAGGTAGGAAAGCAAAGAGAATGTTTTGTGTAAATGTAACTACAGAAATACTTCAAAAAGACACAAATGTCTTAAAAAACACATGAAAAACTGAATGGCAGGGTAATAAAAGACATGTAAATTTCATCATATGCCTTATATTTATGCCAAAGAGTTGATAGAAATATGTTTATATTGGGGTTTTGATTGTTTAGATTTTGAGAGATTAGAAAGTAATACAAAGTAATTAATAAATATTAATTTTTTTCTGTGAGTCTCATGAAGTTGCTTAATAAGGAACCACTGAAATTTCTGCAGTTTCTATTAGACAGGTAAGGGGATGATAGGTAGATATATAGATAGTGGATGATGGACACATAGAATTCCTTTCAGATGTATATAGTCATCTCCTTTAGAGGTAAAAATGAAAATCCGTGGGTCAATGCCACCTTGAGCCAAGGTCAACATTCTGGTGGCCTATGTCATTTTCCTATCTACAGAGTAACCAATACAAGGCAACACAAAAGGGACAAGGCGGTTATCTCTGGTGCCCCTCAGAAGCTGTTCATAGCAAAACCTCTGCTTAGCATGACTTGAAGCTGAAAGAACCTTACACCGAGCTTCCAAGTCTTCTCACTGGTGTGTTACTATAGTTTTGTCTTTCTTTCGGGTGATCCAACTCCCTTTTTTCTTGGCCAGTGCTCCCCACCTTTAAAGGGATTGCAGTAAGGACAGGTGTTCTCCATTTTCCTCTGTGACCCCATTTTCCTCTAGATCTTCTGTGGGTCCCAGTCCAGTGGTCCAGCTGGCAGAGAGGTAGCATCATTTCTAGTCCACAGGTTCCTCCGTGGATGCAGACAGTCATGAACCTCAGCATCACCGTTCTCCATGTGCATCATGACTCAGCCTCCCAGGATGCAGGGTTGCCTGGCAACCACTGCCAGTGACTGCTCAGATCATGACGTTGTTGACCTTGACTGGGTTGCCATTTCCTACTCCAGGGAATCTTCCTGATCCAGGAGTCGAACCATGTCTCTTGAGACTCCTGCATTTAGGTAGATTCTTTACCACTAGTACCACCTAGGAAGGTCAGAGTCTTATAGGCCCTTCATCAAATAAGCACTGCCCCAACTTTGCTAAGTTCTTTTCACTTTAGTTTTAGTTTGGCCAGTTTTCACTTTTCATCTTCAGCAGCATTTTAAGGAACAGACGTCTGATTTATCACTGAATCCCTGATTCTGGAAACTTTGGAACAGAAAAAGAGCTAAAGAACAGAAATATATTCATAGGATTGTTAAATAGGATAAATGGTGAAGAATGTCTTTTTATTACTATATTCTTATTCATCAGTTTGCATTCATACAATATTCTTTCTATTCAAGAGCATACTCAAGGATACATATGTATGTAAAAAAGTACATTCTTTAGGAATATATTCCTAGCGTATATATTTAAGAATAGACTTATAATAAGCATTCAGCAGTCAGAAAAATATATTCATGGGAAAACTTTATTGAGAAGAAATAATCTCATTCACCATATGAATCTCATTCATATGGACAGATTTTTCTTATGTCCTACCAGCTTGCCTCTCACTTTTTTAGCTTTCAGCTACAGCTATAGAGAATTGTTGCAAATAAATTGGACATTCCTTAACATATATGTAGAAGTATATCATTTTATACATGAATATGAAGAAGTATAACATTCTTCATACTCATATGAAAAAAACATGAAAATGAGTCAACTTCAAACAGTGGAAAGAAACACATTCGGCAAATGAGTTTTGAACAGATTGACCACTCAATAAACTGGCTTTGCCTTGTAGCTCAAATATGAGTGTTTGGGAACTGCTTCTTCAGCACCTGCCATGGCAGAGAGAGATGACTTCAAAACAAAAACTAGGCATAGTTGGCCAGAGGGGGAAATGGCAAAGTCTTAAGTATACAAAGCCCACAAGAAGGTAAGGCAAGCTAAGTCAGGACTGAATTATGATTGCTACCACTCAGTTGTTGCTATTGTTCTTTCACTAAGTGGTGTCTAAGTCTTTGAGACCCCATGGACCACAGCCTATCAGGCTCCCCTGTCCTTTACTAACTCCCAGAGTTTGCTCAAATTCATTTCCATTAAATCAGTGATGCTAACCATCTCATCTTCTACCATCCTCATCTCCCTTTGCCCTCAGTCTTTCCTAGCATCAGGGTCTTTTCCAATGAGTTGACTCTTTGCATCAGGTGGCCAAAAGTATTAGAACTTCAGCTTCAGCATCAGTCCTTCCAATGACTATTTAGGGTTGATTTCCTTTGGGATTGACTGGTTTGAGGTCCTTGCATGTCCAAGGGACTCTCAAGAGTCTTCTCTAGCACCAAAATTCGAAAGCATCATTTTTTCAGTACATAGCCCAAGACCAAACAACAAAACATGGTGAAGTCTTAGATGCTGGAAGCTACCAGGGCACCCAGTGACCAGGATATGTCCCAGGAGACAGCCCAGGACATAGTGAAAATGGAGGCTCCTCTCATGTCCACAACCCCAGTAACCCATGGAACATCTATATTCCTGCTTCAAACATGCACATAAGTGTTGGGAAGGAACACTGCCTTGAGTCTGAACATTATTTCACTGCCTAAAGCACTTTGTAATCAGAGCAGGCTAGAGATAGATTGTATAGGCCATTTAGTTACTAACTGATTGGACTGTTTCAAGTTACTAATTTTGCATTTTCTCCCTACTTAATTCATAGAGACTAAGATGACAAATCAATGTTAGACAAAGTAATATGAGTTTTATTAGTTAACCCACTGTACAAGCTCACCTGTATATCTTTCTGATGCCCCTAAGATGCCACATATTCCTCTAAACATGAGAAAAGATTCTTAAAGTAAAACCTGAATTAGTGCTTTCAGTGGAGGTTCACTGTTTAATTTTAGAATTCCCCATTTCCTTCCAAGTCCAGGCTATGATTATTTAAATCAGTTAAACTACTGCAAAATTCCACCCATCTCACATGCTAGAAAAGTAATGCTCAAAATTCTCCAAGCCAGGCTTCCACAGTATGTGAATCATGAAATTTCATTTGTTAAAGCTGGAATTATAAAAGGCAGAGGAACCAGAGATCAAATTGCTAACATGCATTGGATGATCAAAAAAACAAAAGAGTTCCAGAAAAACAGCTACTTCTGCTTTATTGACTACGCCAAAGCCTTTGACTATGTAGATCACAACAAATTGTGAAAAATTCTTAAAGAGATGGGAATACCAGAGCACCTTACCTGCCTCCTGAGAAATCTGTATGCAGGTCAAGAAACAACAGTTAGAACTGAACATGGAACAACAGACTGGTTCCAAATAGGGAAAGGATTACATCAAGGCTGTATATTGTCACCCTGCTTATTTAACTTATATGCAGAGTGCATCATGTGAAGTGCCAGGCTGCATGAGGCATGAACTGGAATCAAGATTGCCAGGAGAAATATCAATAATCTCAAATATGCAGATGATATCACCCTTATGGCAGAAAGTGAAGAAAAACTAAAGAGGTTCTTGATGAAAGTGAAAGAGGAGAGTGAAAAAAAATTGGCTTAAAATTCAGAATTCAGGAAACTAAGATCATGGCATGCAGTCCCATCACTTCATGGCAAATAGATGGGGAAACAATGGAAACAGTGACAGACTTTATATTGGGGGCCTTCAAAATTACTACAGATGGTGACTGCAGCCATGTAATTAAAAGACGCTTGCTCCTTAGAAGAAAACTTACAACCAACCTAGATAGCATATTAAAAAGCAAAGGCAATACTTTGTCAACAAAGGTTCATCTAGTCAAAGCTATGGTTTTTCCAGTAGTCATGTATGGATGTGAGGGTTGGACTAGAAAGAAAGTCGAATGCCAAAGAACTGATGCTTTTGAAATGTGGTGTTTGAGAAGATTCCTGAGGGTCCCTTGGACAGTAAGAAGATCCAACAAGTCCATGATAAAGGAAATTAGTCTGGAATATTCATTGGAAGGACTGATGCTGAAGCTGAAACTCCAATACTTTGGCCACCTGATGCAAAGAACTGGCTCATTGGAAAAAACCTTGATGTTGGGAAAGAATGAAGGCAGGAGGAGAAGGGGATAGCAGAAGATGAGATGATTGGATGGCATCACTGATTTATTGGACATGAGTTTGAGCAAGCTCCAGAAGTTGGTAATGGACAGAGAAGCTTGGTGTGATGCAATCCATGGGGTCGCAAAGAGTCAGACATGATCAAGTGACTAAACTGACCGAGATAATTTACTTATATTAAATATCAAATAATTTTCATTCATACTATCTGCTGCACTGGAAGCATGTAACTCTTTTCTATCTCACAGGTAGTCATGAAAAAGGAGAAGCATTTTTTTTAAAAAGACTGCATTGATATTTTCTCTTTTGCTTGTTTTCTTTGCCTGGATGCTTCTTGGAATTTGAAAACAAAGTTTTCAAGAAGTATTATATATCTTTATTGTAATACAATAAAGCTATGAAGATGTTTTGAAAAAGCATGCAGAAACATATAAAAATAATTAAGATGATATCAAGTACTCTCACGCTGTGCTTTTCTACAACTATCATCATGTCAACACTTTGAGGAAATGTGCACATTACCACACAATTGTTAAGCAATTAGTGGTCCAACCTAAGATCAATGCTTTACTGAGACATACAATTGAACATTAACATTATCATTTTCATGTTGATAAAGTATGGTTGATACGACAGTAATAAAATTGATCAATAGAACATGGTGACAAGACTGATTCTGTGTGTATCTGTCCTTTGTCAAATCAACCAATAGTAACTCTTCAAAACTCTTTTGCACCACCTATTCTTCTTTGTTCAAGGGTATAATCAACTAACTCTTATTTAAATTGGAATTCTTAAATATATTCAACATAACTTACATTGAGTTAGGTTCACTTGAAATATATTCCTATGTATGTTCACATTCAACAATTGCTACGTGATTTTTAAGAGTTATAAAACATCAGACATACTATGCAGCAAGAAATACTCTATATATAAAAGCATCTTAACCTCTGGAATATTTACTTTTACATCATTCATAGGAAAATGGTTATTAATAAGTTTCTGATAAAAAATTTTAAACTGGTGTCTTCCTTGTTATTTCATAATTTAGAATATGCATCCATATTTATACCAACTGCATAAAGCAATGTATAGTCACACACACTCATTATCTGTTTAAAGCAATGTCATTTCAATATAAAATAAAAATTAAGCTTTACGGGTGGCACTAAAAAAAGAACAAAATTTATTTCCCTCATCTTGAATTCCTAAAGACTATTAAAAGCTTGAAGCATATCCTGAAGTTTAATCTGAACTGCATTAAATGAAACAACTGTGCTAAAAACAGAAAATATATAGTGTTTTTCAGCTCTCGAAAGGCATCTGTGTGTAGATTTTCTCTTGGTCATTTCAATATTTATACACCACATAGGCTGCATTGATGTGAAAATCATGCTCTTTATCTTCTTGCCTTAAAGATGTTGGGGGGAATGCACTTCACAAGTATATTTTGACTCATTGATTGATGAATATAGCCATTTTCATTTACCTATGATTGTCAAGACTCACAACCAGCGTTCACATCAAGAGAATGCAGCTACTTAGAAAGTAATTCTATCCAAAAGGAAGTATTTTATCTTCCTATCTATGATATTCCCTTTCTTACAGGACTTTTTTTTAAAGGCAAAATTATTGTTCTCAGAGGGCTTCCCAGGTGGCTCAAATGATAAAGAATCCACCTGCAATGCAGAAGACCCAGGTGTGATCCTTCAGTCAGGAAGATCCCCTGGAGAAGGGCATGGCAACCCACTCCAGTATTCTTGCCTGGAGAATTCCATGGACAGAGGAGCCTGGCAGGCTACAATCCATGGGGTCACAAAGACACCATTGAGAGACTAACACTTTCACTTTCTCATTGGTCTCAAAGGAATACAAAAGGAACACGTTGCAGAGATTTATTTAGTTCATTAATTAGGGAGTCAGCAGAATATAATAAGCAACTTGAAAAAGAATCCCCAAAGTGGACAATATAAAAANACACCATTGAGAGACTAACACTTTCACTTTCTCATTGGTCTCAAAGGAATACAAAAGGAACACGTTGCAGAGATTTATTTAGTTCATTAATTAGGGAGTCAGCAGAATATAATAAGCAACTTGAAAAAGAATCCCCAAAGTGGACAATATAAAAAATATTAAGAATGTTGAATGGAAAACTGGCTTCCTCCACAGGAAGGGGAGGAAAATCAATTGTATTTCACCAGATAATTCATGTGTGTGTCTATGAACAAGAATCATTTGCATTGCTAAAGATATCTATAAATCACAGAATGTGTAATAGCTCAGAAGAATGAAAGAAAGAGGTAACTGCAAAGGAGGTGCTGTCAGGACACCCAATTCAAAGCCATTTACAATCTTCCTGACACTGCTCTTGTAACTATTTATCATCATGTTAGCATAAACGAATCACATTGTTTGGCTGCTTAAAGAGGTGATTCAATTTCTAAGAAAAATATCACTCAAATAAATGTGTTTTTAAAAAAGCCCTCTCATAAAGTCAAATATAAATTTCTTTTTAAGAAATGCACATTCACTCATATAACTCAATAGAAAAATACCCAAACAATCTGAGTTTAAAATAGGCAGATGAATGGGAAGAATGAATAGGCATTCTTCCAAAAATGACAAATAAATGGTCAACATGTCCATGAAAAGATGTTCAACAAAATGGGTCATCAGGAAAATGCAAATCACAACCACAGTGAGATGGAACCTCACACTTGTTAGAATGGCCATTATCAAAAGACAAGGGATAGTAAATGTTGGTGAGGATGTAGAGAAAAGAGAACTTATGTGTATTGTTGGTGGCAATGTAAATTTGAATTAGCCACTGTGGAAAGGAGTTTGGAAGTTTCTCAAAGATTAAAAGTAGAACTACCATATGATCTAGCAATTTTACTTCTGGATATTTGTTTTTTAAAAATGAAAACACTATTTCAAAATGATATTGATGCTCTTATATTAATTGCAGGCTTATTTCCAATAGCCAAGATATGTAAATAGCCTATGTGTTCATCAATGACAAATGGATAAAGAAAATGTGATATATGTATCATATAAATATATTAATTGGAATATTGTTCAGGCATAAAAAAGAAGGAAATCTTGCTATGTGTGACAACATGAGTAGCCCTTGAAAAAAAGAAAGAGACAGAACTCAAAGATATACAGGACAGATTGGCAGTTGCCACAGGTTTTCTGATTTCAATGGCTTTTGTGTCCATTAATGTCACTAAGAAACTTTCCTCAGCATAGCATCCTATGTTGGAGGGAAAGTGCACAGGTTGGAAACTTATTGGGGTTACATTAAAGTAGCAAGGCAGGATGGGAGAGAAAACTCTCAGGTACTTAATTTCTAAAGTCCATTTGTTATCAAGATTATAGACATAGTGTGTGTGTGAAAGTTGCTCAATCCTGTCCAATTCTTTGTGACCCCATGGACTATACAGTACATGGAATTCTCCAGGCCAGAATACTGGAGTGGATAGCCTTTCCTTTCTCCAGGTGATCTTCCCAACCCAGGGATTGAACTCAGGTCTCCTGCATTGCAGGCAGATTCTTTACCAGCTGAGCCAGAAGGGACGCCCAAGAATACTGGAGTGGGTAGCCTATCCCTTCTCCAGCAGGTCTTCCTGACCCAGGAATCAAACCGGGGTCTCCTGTATTGCAGGCGGATTCTTTACCAACTGAGCTATTAGGGAAGACATAGACATTGGAGATCATCTACAGCTTCATGTCATCATCAATGATTTCCCAGACTAACTTCCAACAGACCTGGTCTGAAAATTTTGGGAAATCCGTCTCACCAGATGTCATCTGCTTCACATAATACTCTACATAGAAAATCCTACAGGTGCTACCAGCAAACTACTAAAGCTCATCAATGAATTTGGTAGTTCATTATATACTATAATGAATTTGGTAATCCTATATACAAACAATGAAAGCTTAGAAAGAGAAATTAAGGAAACAATTCAATTTACCATCGCAAAAAAAACAAAACCCCCTAGGAATAAACCTACTAAATGAAGCAAAAGACCTGGACTCATAAAAATATAAGAGATTGATGAAAGAAATCAAAGATAACCCAAACAGATGGAAAGATAGACTGTTTTTGGATTGGAAGAATCACTATTGTGAAAATGACTACACTACCCAAAGCAATCTACAGATTCAGTGCGATCCTGATCAAATTACCAATGGCATTTCTCACAGTTTGAACAACAACAAAAAAAATTGTACAATTTGTATAGAAACAAAAGATTCCAACTAGCCAAAACAATAATGAAAAAGAAAAGTGGAACTGTAGGAATCAGACTCCCTAACTTCAAATGTCATCTTCAAATGTCATGCTTCAATTTTGGGAAATCTTTACTTCCTAGTCACCAGATGATGAACAGTCAGAATTTGGTGCTTTTTTTTAAAGTGTGGTATGTGAATCCAAGAGTCTGTTCCCTGGAGTTTGGCAGCAAAATGACTGGTTAGCTGTACCTGATAGGGGCCTTTCCAACAAGAGAGTCCTTCTTCGGATCATTCTCCCAATGGACAAAATCTCCAGGTTGCAAGGTTCGTGATGCTTAAGTACTTCATCTTCAGAAAGCACACTGTGAAAACATTGCTATACGAAACCAAGATTATTTTTAGTAGAAGCAATTAGACCTTTGCAATATTGGAGTATCTCTTCTACTATCAGTTGTGGGTCAAAAAAAAGCAGGAGCCAAGAGAATTGGGTGTCCTGGGATTATGTCAGAGGGTAAGAGTTCATGAGTTCAGAAACAGGTAGATCTGAGATTTAGAATTCCATCACCTCCACTAGCTTTGTTCGTAGTGATGCTTTCTAAGGCCCACTTGACTTCACATTCTAAGATGTCTGGCTCTAGATTAGTGATCACATCCTCATGATTATCTGAGTCATGAAGATCTTTTTTGTACAGTTCTTCCGTGTATTCTTGCCACCTCTTCTTAATATCTTCTGCTTCTGTTAGGTCCAGACCATTTCTGTCCTTTATCGAGCCCATCTTTGCATGGAATGTTCCCTTGGTATCTCTAATTCTCCTGAAGAGATCTCTAGTCTTTCCCATTCTGTTGTTTTCCTCTATTTCTTTGCATTGATTGCTGAAGAAGGCCTTCTTATCTCTTCTTGCTATTCTTTGGAACTCTGCATTCAGATGCTTATATCTTTCCTTTTCTCCTTTGCTTTTTGCCTCTCTTCTTTTCACAGCTATTTGTAA
>SJYV01029016.1:13837-24557 GCA_006410875.1 Neotragus pygmaeus | reverse complement strand
GAACTTGGACTCAGTAACACTCCATCTGAAAAAAAAAAAAAAAAAAAGAGGCTGGAGAGATTTGTTCTATACCAGTTTGGCCCAACTCCAGACTTTGAAAAAGAATCACATAAATTTTTTCATACCAATAGCAAGTCATAAAAAACTGACTATATTACAGCTTCCCTCAACCAGTGGTTCTAGACCAATTCTTTTGTAATTTAAATCTCATTGATTTACTTTCAAGTAATCTAACAATCAGATTTGAAGAATATATNCACATAAATTTTTTCATACCAATAGCAAGTCATAAAAAACTGACTATATTACAGCTTCCCTCAACCAGTGGTTCTAGACCAATTCTTTTGTAATTTAAATCTCATTGATTTACTTTCAAGTAATCTAACAATCAGATTTGAAGAATATATTTGGGGGAAATGCAGCTTTATTATGAAAATTAAAATGGTCACCCATAAATAAGCAGTTAACCATTTGTCTGCCTGAAGCAGCACCAAAACAATCAAACAAAAACCCTAAGAAGTGTTGTTTACATTTGATGTGGGCACTCACTAAAATAGGGTGAAGTGGACAGAATCTGGTTTCCAGCCATACTAGTTCTGTCGTCCCTTAGGCACTCAATTCTCAGCAAAAGAGCCTTCTAATTTAATCCGAAACATTTTTGTTTATGTTGAGAACAAACAGGCATTATGTTGAGCCCTGCCCAAGGCCACAGATATGAGGCTTTGCACCAAAGCCACAGAAGTGGAGCCCAGAACCAAGGTCATCTCCTAAGCTGACTGAGTGTGTGTGTTAGTTGCTCAGTCGTGTCCAACTCTTTGCTACCCCATGGATTGGGGCCCACCAGGCTCTACCATCCATAGGATTTTCCAGGCAAGAATACTGGAGTGGGTTGCCATTCCCTTCTCCAGAGGATCTTCCCAACCCAGGGATCAAANTCCAACTCTTTGCTACCCCATGGATTGGGGCCCACCAGGCTCTACCATCCATAGGATTTTCCAGGCAAGAATACTGGAGTGGGTTGCCATTCCCTTCTCCAGAGGATCTTCCCAACCCAGGGATCAAACCCAGGTCTCCCACATTGCAGGCAAACTCTTTACCATCTGAGACACTAGGCAAGCTGACTGAGCCCCTTTGTAACTGTTGCCAAAAGCCCTCAGATCATCACCAACAAGCTTCCTGACTCCCAATTAGGCAAAGATGTCCATTTCAGCAGGCACCCTATAGCACCCCAAGCAATCACCTAATGCCAACCTGCCAGCAGGAATTTTCTTTGTCTTGAGGCTATAAAAATTGGCTATTAACCCACAGAAACTGTCGACTTTCCCTGGTCTATCAGGTGGTCAGCCCACTGCGATCACAGTGCCCACATTATCTCTGCTGTTTGTTCTTAATAAACTCACTCCCTTCTGAAATACTCTGTGTCTCGAAATTCTTTTTCAACCCATGCTCGGACTGCCTCAACACGATAATCTCCATTCAGACTTGTGACTGTTGCAGTGAGAAAGAAAAAAGAAGAATGAGTCTTTCTCTTTCTTTCCTGAGAACAAAGAGGATAAAGAGNTCGAAATTCTTTTTCAACCCATGCTCGGACTGCCTCAACACGATAATCTCCATTCAGACTTGTGACTGTTGCAGTGAGAAAGAAAAAAGAAGAATGAGTCTTTCTCTTTCTTTCCTGAGAACAAAGAGGATAAAGAGAACAGTGGGCCAGCCTGAACATTCCTAGTATTTTTACTTTAACAGCTCCTAACTCTAATGTCTATTACTAAGTTTGCTTTTCTACCCCCTAACTCTGCAGGAGCTACAATTCACATTTTCTCCTTTGACTCTATGCTAAATACATCCCCTATCTGGTGTTTACCCTTACAACACCATTCCCTTTGTAGTTAGTTACACATCAGAAAGAAGGCTGCAGAGTCACCAAACTACCAAACTCAATTACTGGGTCACCAATGCCATTTTATGACTGCCTTTGAAACAATGCAAGAGGAAGAAATCAAGATCCTATCACCTTCATTCTGCATCACTGACTCCTGACTGATAGCCCTTTCCTTATATAAGCCCTTAGACATCCCCTCATGGCGCAGAGGCACAGTTCTTGAAGCATGCGTCTACTGTGTTCCCCTCTCTGCCGGCTGAGAATAAAAGCCACCTTTCTGTTTCCTCCAAACTTTGTCTCCGTATTTTTCATTTGGTTTCAGTGGGCAGAGAAGGACAAGATTTTAGCCGGCAACATGACCATGCTCCAATCTGGGGTAGAATTTAATGGCACCCTCATTATACCTCTCCCTGGTTATTTCAATTTGAAATCATCTAAAAGGGTCCTCCCTTTAGAGAAGGAAACAGACAGAGCTGGACTCCATCTTAGACCAGCCTGTGAACATTAGGCTACACACATGGTCACCCTCCCAATGGACTCTGAACTTTGTGCCTGGTGTCTATAGAAACGGCATACCAATGGAAAACCAGACCACCACCACCACTCCCCTCCTGGGGATAAAAGAGACTCAGGACTTGTACCTAGACTCTCAGTCGCCTAAAAGAATATGCTAATTATCTCTGTAACAGAGCAAAATCATAAATCCCATAATGCTTGTTGGGGTATGACCACAGGCCAAGTGATAAATGTCCACTGTTTATCTAGGCTTATGACACATGCATCATGGATTAACTTTGATTGTATCTCTCTTTTACCTTATCCCAGACTAGTTTCAAGGAATTTGGGGATGTGGGTTTGAGCACATACACTTAGGGCATATAAAGTTTCCACAAAACCTGGTCAGGGGTCCTTGGCTAAGAGGAGACTCTGCCTTGAGCCCGTCGGTGTAATAAACTGCACTCCACTATCTGCATTGTCTTTCTGAGTTTGTTTCCCAGGACGCGTGGCTACAACACCTTTACCCAATTCCCCCTTTTCCATCAACCTTCCCTAACTTCNTGAGCCCGTCGGTGTAATAAACTGCACTCCACTATCTGCATTGTCTTTCTGAGTTTGTTTCCCAGGACGCGTGGCTACAACACCTTTACCCAATTCCCCCTTTTCCATCAACCTTCCCTAACTTCCCATCCCTTTCCTCATTTTCTCCTATATTCCCATCAGTCATAAGCCTACAATAGACTGCTTATAGAAAATGTTAATGTTACAGTGATTTATTTACTATATTTATACTTATTTAATGTCAGGAAGTGCTTGGTTAACTCTACCACTTTTGCTTATTCTGAGGTATTTCCATCTTTGCCTGGGTACATAAAACCTGCTGAAATTGAAGAAAGGAAGTGTGAAATGAAAATATCTCCTGCCACATTAATCAACAAGAAATGGCACAGGCATCAGCGATTTCTGGCCTCCAAATGTCAACGAGAGATCCCAAGCTGCAATCCAACCTGGCAGATGCTGCCACTCCCACAGTGATTGCTGAGGAGCTGGGAGAATGAAAGAAGCAAGGTGAACAAGGAAACAGGATTGGCCCCAGACAGCTGAGGTGCACGTGAAAGGAATGAATTCACTGAGTCCAGAGGCTTGCATCTTCCCATATATAGAGTGCTAAATTCCTTAACTTGATATCTGACCTTTGATGTTCAGACTGTCCACTCTCTTTGTTACAAGCTTGTATATAGCCTGACTTCCCCTCCTGCCTCCTTGGAATGGTTTTCTCAGAGCTACTGAGATGCTGTCCCTGGTTCAGTGTCCTAAACATTCCCACCAAATAAAATAACTCTCTACTTTCAGGTCGTGACTATATTTTTTAATCAACAGAAATCTGCCTAAACTGCAGAAGACACTGCACACCACACCAAGTGACAAGAAATGCCTGTGGAGGGCACTGGATATGTATGNCCTAAACATTCCCACCAAATAAAATAACTCTCTACTTTCAGGTCGTGACTATATTTTTTAATCAACAGAAATCTGCCTAAACTGCAGAAGACACTGCACACCACACCAAGTGACAAGAAATGCCTGTGGAGGGCACTGGATATGTATGTTGCACCTGGAGCTCCACAGAGCTGACGTTTTTCCACTTCAATAAATGCATAAATTTATATGAGGCCTGCATAGCATTCCTTTTATAGACCTATTGTCATTTATTTTATCAATGTCCTATTTGCAAACATATTGGTTTCCAAGTTTTTACCATTACATACAATGCTTAAAGAAATAGTTTTTTGTATCTTACAGAATTTATTATTTCCTTACTATTAATTCCGGCAGTCAAAATGCTAGATTCAAGAGGATGGGCATTGAAAAAATATTTAATGGAAAATACATACATATGTAGGTTGATAAAAATTCAGATCATACAAAATTCAGGATATGGAATTGAAAATGTCTCCCTTTTACTCCATACTTTCCAAATCCCTCTTCTTTTCACATGAATGATAGCATAATGTATACATGGTATTGCTTTTCTTCATTCAAATGTCTTAGAAAGATTTCCATCTTATTTTTCATTTATTTTTCATACTAAAGATAAATAATGAACCTTGAAGACGATATGCTAAAGTAAATAAACCAGATAGAAAAGGACAATTATTATATGATTCTAATTACATGAATACCTATAGTAGTCAGATACATAGGATGGAAATTAAAGCAGCAATTACCATGGGCTGGGAAGAGGAGAAAGAGGGATTTATTACTTAATGAGTACAGAGTTTCAATTTGGGATAACAAAAATNATGCAACAAGAGAAGCCAACACAATGAAAAGCTTACATATCACTATTAGAGAGTAGCCCCTGCTCTCCACAACTAGAGAACGTCAGCTCATCAATAAAGACCTAGCATACCCAAAAATAAAAATAAATAAACAGTGTGTTTATTCTATTAATCTGTTAATGATTATAGTCTCTGTAGGTAATGGAAGCTATATATCTTTTTCAAATTCATAATTCCCTATGCCTTTTCTTATGCTGGTCTCATAATATTGGTCACAATCTCCCTATGTTAAGTCATAGTGATGATAGATTTTTTTGTTACTGGGATAACATCTATAGATTTTTCCATTATTTTATTTGCTGTAAGTTTTAATATATATTAAGTCAGAAAATCGCACTTATAGTCCTAATGTTTTAAGGAAGATTATAGTTGAGTTTGGGCTTCCCAGGTGGCATTAGTGGTAAAGAACTCACCTGCCAATGCAGGAAATTTATTAAGAGACTCAGGCTCAATCCCTGAGTTGGGAAGATCGCCTGGAGGAGGGTATGGTAACCCACTCCAGTATTCTTGCCTGGAGAATCCCCATGGACAGAGGAGCCTGGCGGGCTACAGTCCTTAGGATCACAAAGAGCAGACATGATTGAAGTGACTTAGCACGCATGCATGCACGCATAGTTGAGTTTGACCAGAGCACAAAAGAGCGAGGGGGGAATAAAGCCATCAACTAAGGGAGAGTGTACAGGGACAGCTTTCTTGCATGATAAACTGGCAGTAAGTACAGAAGAATGAAAATATCAAGCACTTACTGTGTGTTCAGCATTTTAATAGGAATAAACCACAATAAAATTCAGCAAGATAAACAGTCTTAACCACATTTTATGCATGAGGAACTGGAAGCTCAGAGAGTGGGCTTGCACAAATATTGCACAGCTAATGTATGGCAGATTAGCGATTCAAAGCAAAGGCTGTATCATCTCCAAACCTCATGCTCTTTCCACTACACCCTGTCACCCCTTAATTGCAAAAAATCAGTCCCCAAACATTCGTAACAAGGATTACATCACAAGGATACTCGCAACAACTCTGATTGCTTTGATAAATGCTAATTTGGTATATAAATTCTAGAATATTCCAGAAAAGGTGGTGTCCTAAGTTTACACTTAACAATTTTTTTCCTGAAGAAAACACCACACATTTCTTTAGATATTGTATTGTAATAAGATACAATTATACATTCTTATTAATTATTTACACTTTATAAAATCATACCTACTCAACATAGTTACTCAACCCCAAATCAATTACCTCAAGTACGGCATTTAACTTTCAGTGCTGATGCATGAATCTCTTTATCTCAAATATAAATCAAAACAGTTTAACACCAGCTTTCAATTAGAGACAAGGAGATGCCAGCCGTTAAGATCATGAAGTAAAATTCTCAATAATTTCTTCTTTGCTTTTCTTCTTTGTCTAGAATAGTCTGTTTTAAGCTCAAAACAGCATCTTGAAATCCAGGATTTAAGTCTAATACTTTCTTGAAATCTTCCAAAGCATCATCAAAGTATCCCAGCCTATACAATATCAAGCCTCTGTTGTAATATGGAACTTCAAAACTGGGTTGGACTTCTATAGCAGATGTGTAGTCGTCCATGGCTTCGTAAAAATCAACCCTGAAGTATTTGATTTGCCCCCTGTTGTTAAATGCAGTAGCCAAATCCTCAGGGCTGCATTTGCTTCCGTGTGCTGCTCCCTCCGAGGCTGCACAGGCACACTGGCGAATGTAAGCGGAGTACAGCGCCTCGGCCTCCTCGTATTCACCTTTTTTGAAATGAGCCTGGGCTAGTGCTAGGACTGCGAAACTTTCCTGCCCTTGCTGCCCGTCCATGGTTGTCGGGGGCCTAGCTTTCCGTGTGAAACTGGGGTTGATTTCTGAGCGATTAGAGGCGACAACCCACAGCCACTTCCGCACCTTGGAATTTAACTCGGCAAAAAAAAAAAAAAAAACTGCACTTACAATTTATATTCATGTCAATGACTGAGAAAAATTAAAAAAAAAAAACAGTGATCTAATGATAGTTTCAATTTCAATTTTAAGTCAGCCCCCTGGTATTGGGGGATTGGTGAAGATTGGTTCAGTGCTGGAGGCCAATGCTTTAAAATATGTTAATTTTGTTAGGCAACAAGAAGGAAATGGTTGAAAGGATGAGAGATTTCTTTGTAAAAGTAAATATAAGAAAAAGAAGGGAAAAGAGGAGAAGGAGCAGAAGAGGAAGAAAAGGTAGTAGTATAACTAAATATGTCTTGCATAAGTGTGAGGTGGGGCTCAAGGAAACTGGGTGCAACAAGATGACACTACTGGATTAATGTGTTATCTGCTCTCATAGATGACAAGGGTTACCAATATGATCCCTAATATATATCTCTGCCTGTTACAGGAAATTTTAAATGAAGGGAAAGGGTAAAGATCCAAACGTCCAAATAGCCTGCCCTGACAAGGTACAGAAAAGGACAAGCTTTGTTGGCAAATGTTTCACGGGGACAGGACTAGTGGAAGAGGTTTCTTTTACCTGAAACTGCTGCTGTTACTGCAATCAAAGAAGCATTCAAAGTCAGCGTCAGAGCAGGGAGCTGAGACCTGAAAAACCATAGAAGAAGAGAAGAACTTAAAGGTAAGCAAAATGAAGGGCTTCTAGAAGCAATTGTGGAACTAGGTTCAGCATGCCAGGGAGATGAAAGCAGAGAGCAGACAAGCAATAAAGAGAATAGGAAAGAATCTGTGCAGCAAAGACCCAAACAGTGCTGTTTTTTGCAGCTTCAGTTTAGGCCTGTCACACAGAATTTTTTCTTTTCTGATTGCCGTGGCTAGGACTTCCAAAACTGTGTTGAATAATAGTGGTTAGAGTGGACATCCTTGTCTTGTTCCCTATTCTAGAGGAAATGCTTTCAGTTTTTTATTGAGTATGATGTTAACTGTAGGTTTGATGTTAGCTATAAGTTTGTCATACATGGCCTTTATTATGTTGAGGTAGTTCTTTCTATGCGCCCTTTCTGGAGAATTTTTTTCAAAATCATAAATGAGTGTTGAATTTTGTCAAAGGCTTTTTCTACATCTATTGAAATGATCATATGGTTTATCTTTCAAATTTTTGTATGGTGTATCACATTTGCTAATATTTGCATTATACTGAAGAATCTTTGCATTCCTGGGATAAATCCCCCTTGATCATGGTATATGATCTTTTTACGGAGTTGTTAGATTCTGTTTGCTAGTATTCTGCTGAAAACTTTTGCATTTATGTTTATCAGTGATATTAGTCTGTAATTTTTTTTCTTTGTGATATCTTTGTCTGGTTTTGGTATCAGGGTGATTAGGATCTCACAGAATGAGTTAAGGAGTGTTCCTCCCTCTGCAATATTTTGGAAGATTTTGAGAAGGATAGGTGTTAACTTTTCTTTAAATGTCTGATAGAGTTCATCAGTTCCTGGACTTCTGTTTGTTGAAAGATTTTTGATTACAGCTTCAATTTCATTACTTGTGATTTGTCTATTAGTATTTTCTAATTCTTCCTGGTTCAGTCTTGGAAAGTTGTATCTTTCCAAAAATTTGTCCATTTCTTCCAGTTGTCCATTTTACTGACATACAGTTACTCCTAGTAGTCTCTTATTTCTGTGAAGTCACTTGTAACATCTCCTTTTTCATTTCTACTTTTATTTCTATTTTTCTTGAGGAGTCTGGCTAAAGATTTATCAATTTTGTTTATCCTCTCAAAGAACAAACTTTTACTTTTATTGATCTTTGCTATCATTTTCCTCACTTCTACTTCATTTATTTCTGCTCTAATCTTTATTATTTCTTTCCTTCTACTGACTTTGGATTTTCTTTGTTCTTCTTTCTCTAGTTGCTTTAGGTATAAGGTTAGGTTGTTTATTTGAGATTTTTCTTGGTTGTTGAGGTGAGACTGAATTGCTATAAACTTCCCTCTTAGAACTGCTTTTATTGCATCCCATAGGTTTTGGGTCATCGTGTTTTCATTGTCATTTGTTTCTATGTTTTTTTTAATTTCCTATTTTATTTATTAAGTGATATCTTGGTTATTTAGCACCACACTGCTTAGCCTCCATCTGTTTGTGTTTTTTACAGTATTTTTCCTCTAATTGATTTCTAATCTCATACTGTTGTGGTCAGAAAAGATGCCTGATATGATTTCAATTTTCTTAAATTTTCCAGCGCTTGATTTGTGACCCAAGATGTGATCTATCCTGGAGAATATTCTATGTGTGCTTGAACAGAAAGTGTATTCTGCCACTTTTGGATGGAATGCCTTATAAATATCAACTAAATCTACCTGGTCTATTGTCTCATTTAAAGCTTGAGTTACCTTATTTATTTTCTTTCTGGAGTCCATTGATGTAAGTGGGCTGTTAAAGCCCCCCACTATTATTGTGTTACTGTCGATCTTCCCTGTTATGACTGTTAGCATTTGCCTTGTGTATTGAGGTGCTCCTATGTTGAGTGCATAAATATTTATAATTGCTGTATCTTCTTAGATTTGTCACTTGATCACTATGTAGTGTCCCTCCTTATCCCTTATAACAGTCTTTATTTTAAAGTCAATTTTATCTGATGTGTATTGCTATTCCAACTTTTTATTGGTTTACATTTTCGTGGAGTATCTTTCTCCATCCCCTCACTTTCTGTCGGTATATGTCCCTAGGTCTGAAGTGGATCTCTTAAAGACAGCACATATGTGGGTCTTGTTTTTGTATTCATTTAGCCAGTCTGTGTCTTTTGATTGGAGGATTTTATCCATTTACAATTAAGGTAATTATCAATACGTATGTTTCTATTACCATTTTCTTAATTGTTTTGGGTTTGTTTTTGTGGGCCTTTTTCTTCTATTGTGTTTCCTGCCTAAAGTCATTCTTTTAGCATTTGTTATAAAGCTGGTTTGGTGGTGCTGAATTCTCTTAGCTTTTGCTTTTCTGTCTGCTTCTGTCAAATATGAATGAGATCCTTACTAGGTAATCTTGGTTGTAGGTTTTTGCTTTTCATCATTTTAAATATATCCTGCCACTCTCTTCTGGCCTGCAGAGTTTCTGCCAAAAATCAGCAGATAACCGTATGAGGATTCCCTTGTATGTTATTTGTTGCTTTTTTCTTGATCCTTTTAATAT
The DNA here is from genome assembly GCA_006410875.1 of Neotragus pygmaeus. Lineage (NCBI taxonomy): Eukaryota > Metazoa > Chordata > Mammalia > Artiodactyla > Bovidae > Neotragus > Neotragus pygmaeus. The sequence goes on along the minus strand of SJYV01029016.1, from coordinate 14,723 downwards.
TTTTTTCTTGAATTTAATTTTTCTTAGTTTGATTAATATGTGTCTTGATTAGTTTCTCCTAGAGTGTATCCTGTGTGGGATTCTCTGCACTTCCTGCACTTGAGTGACTATTTCTCTTCCCGTGTTAGGAAAGTTTTTTACTATATCTTTTCAGATATTTTCTCAGGCCCTTTATTTTTCTCTTCATATGAGAACTCTATAAATTCAAATGCTGGTGCGTTTAATGTTGTCCCAGAGGTCTACGAGATTGTTCTCAATTCTTTCTTCTTTATTTTGCTTCTCAGCAATTATTTCTACCATTCTATCTTCCAGTTCACTTATTTGTTCTTCTGCCTCAGTTATTCTGCTAATGATTCCTTCTAGTGTATTTTTCATTCCAGTTATTGTGTTGTTCATCTCTGTTTGTTCTTTAGTTCTTCTAGGTCTTTGTTAAACGTTTCTTGTATTTTCTCAATCTGTGCCTCCATTCAATTTCCAAGATTTTGGATCACTTTTACTATCATTATTTTGAATTCTTTTTCAGGTAGGTTACCTACTTACTTTTCATTTATTTGGTCTGGTGGGTTTTTACCTTGTTCCTTAATCTATATTTTTTTGTCATCTCATTTTTTTTTTTTTTGGATGGGTGAGACTGTGTTCCTGTCTTACTTGTTGTTTGGCCTGAAGCTTCCAGCAGCAGAGTTTGCAGGCAGTTGAGTAGACTTGGGCCTTGGTGTCAAGATGAGAACTCCAGGAGATCTTACTCTGATTGATATTCTCTTGGGTCTGAGGTTCTGTTAGTCCAGTGTTTTGGACTTGGTGCTCTCACCACAGGAGCTTGGGCCTAACCCCTGGTGCATGAACCAAGATCCTGCAAGTGCTATGGTGAGGCAAAAAAAAAAAAAAA
>SJYV01029015.1:358461-402563 GCA_006410875.1 Neotragus pygmaeus | reverse complement strand
AATCCCAGAAACCCATTCTAAGGCTCTCTGACTCTTATAAAGTGGTCAGAATGGAAACAGTCTCCTCTCTGTTCCAGCGTTTAGAAGCACAAAGAAAGACAAGACAGAGCTAAGAGATGGGATCCAGTTGGGTGGGCACGAGCAGGGGAGGTGCCCTGGGCAGTGGCTGGAAGTGGAGCGGCAGACAACACGCAGAGGCTGCGGGAGCGCCGGTCACAGTAAATGCTGTCCTGAGAATGCATCAACAGAACCCATCGCTTCATAGACCCTGGAGGCTTGTCTTACTTTAGTCATTGGGGTCAGAGGAGTCAGCCACTGGCACGTGGCTTTGCCTCTGGGATTGGGGTGAATTCTTGTAAGCACTATATTGGAGAACAATGGGGAAAATCAGCGGGATAGTGAACCGGGGAACTCACCACTCAGTGTCAGCAAGTAGATACCAATGGCAGGAAGGCAAGGACCCCAAGCTGGCTTGGCAGGCTCTGGGGACACACAGGGCCTGTATTGCTGTTGGGTTATCCCGGGCTTGCTGGAGGCCATGGGTTGTGCCTGGTGATCCAAGACTTGAAAAAGCCACTGCTGTCTTGGCTCTCCATCCTTTGGTGGCTTGGATCCAGTTCCTGTTGCCATGGTAATCTGGCAGGCCTCACAGCTCGCTGGACCCAAAGCTGGCATCGGTAGGTGGAACTGGTGGGACCCGGAGAACCAAACTCTCGTCTCAGCTGAGCTCCCTTGGAGCAACCCTTCTTATCAGCCACTAGCGCAGAAAACACCACCAGCTTCTCCTCCCCATCAACTTCCTGGGCCTGGCTTCAGATGAAAAGAAAAACTCTCCTCAAGGCAGACATGTCTCCTAATGCCCACACAGGTACCTTCTCCAAAGCATATGATTGCATTTGAAATTTGCTTCATGCAGGGAGAAAGTTGAGTACAGGGTGTTCACATTCAAATCACTCGGCAAAGAGGGTCCTCACAGGTCAGTGACACCATCACAGGCCCATCTCTAAGGACATTGAGCCTGCAGTTAGGAGTACAGAGTTCAGAGCCAGATTGCTTGGCTCCCCTTTCTATCAACTGCATCCTTTGTTACTTTTAAAATTTATTATTATTATTATTGTTTTTGGCTACACTATGTGGCTTGTGGGATCTTAGTTGCCCAGCCAGGGATTAAACCTGTGCCCCCTGCAGTGGAATCACAGAGCCCTAACTATTGTAACCACCAGGGAAGTCCCATCCTGTGTTACTTTTGCTCTTGGTACTCTGAAAGGCAGGGTAACAACAGATTCTTGCTCCTGAGATAATACATAAGCCCTAGGACGCAGGGCTTCCTACACAGTAAGTGCTCCATAAACATTGGCAATTATCATTCCTACATGCAAATTCCTCCCAGCCAGAAACCATCCATGGCCCAGCCTGTGTACCTTTTTCCTCCAACAGTTATAAGCAGGCAGCTCCAGGGGCCCAAGAGCTTGCTTCCCCAGCAGCCCTTACCAGCTGCCATGGCAGGGCAAAGCCTCCGACATCCTGTCCCAGCATCCCATGATGGTTCGAGAATCTTGCCCCTTTCTTCCCTCCTGGGCCCACAACGTGCAGCACTTCTAGGGCAGTATACTTGCTGATTGCTTCCTGCATTATTACTCACAACAACCAGCTAAGACACTGCCAAAGAAACACTCACAGCTGGCCCCGCCGATGACAGGGGGCAGGCCTGTCCTGCCTCTGCTTGAAACCTGCAGAGAAAGAAATGGGGAGGGGAGGAAAGAGGATGGAGGAGAAAGCTGAGATCGCAAAGATCCCAGCAGGGGTAGCCCACGACCCACAATGATCAGGAGGGAAAACAAGCCAGCACTTCCCTGGATGAGAAGTTAGAAAATGACAATAGTTTAAAATTCATGGGGACTTCCCTGGTGGCCCAGTGGTTGAGAATCGACCTTGCAATGCAGGGGATGTGGGTTTGATCTGTGGGGGCAGGGAACTAAGATCCCACATGACTTGGGGGGCAGCTAAGCCCAAATGCTGCAATAAGAGAAGCCCTTGCCCTGCACCAAAGACCCAGCGCAGCCAAAAATAAAAAGCAAGCAACAAAATAAAGCAGCAGTGACTGCTCCCAGATCCCGGGCATGGTGTAGAGTGGATCCATCAGAGTTCTGACAGAGGAGATATGGATGAAGATTTACGTCAAGGAGTGGGCTCATGTGCTCACAGGGGCTGCTAGGCCAGGCTGAAGTCTGCAGGGCAGCCTAGCAAGCTGGAGACTCCTGGGCCAGAGCAGGTACTGCCATCCAACCACACAGTTTCTTCCTCTTGGGTCCCAGCTGGGCTCCTAAGGCCTTCAACTCACTAGATGAGGCCCACCAACTCTCCTGGATGATCTTCACTCAGAGTAAACTGATGGTGGATGACAACCCATGTGCAGAACGTCACAGCAGCACCTAGACTAGTGTCTGGCTGGGTTCCTGGGTCCCACAGCCTGCTCACACAGACGCCTCAAACTGACCATCACAGAGAGGAGGCCTGAAGGTTGCGTGACTCACGGCTTTGGATGCAGACCACCCAAGGTGTGGGAGGGGGGACATGCAGCGGGTGTTCTCTACCCCAGCAAGGGAAATCCCAGAAACCTGTGTTCCAGGCAAGGAGGTACAGAGGAAGGCAGCTCCCCAGCCAGAGGAATCTCTCTGCCAAAGAGAGGGTGTCCTACACACACGCTGCAGGAGAGGGGCACACAGGCTTATCCTTTCTCAGCTACAAAATGTCCAGTGGGGCTGATGGAATGACTGCTTATCTCAGTCTTCTGCCTCCAAACAGGCGAACACGTCTGTATTCTAACAAAGCAAGGCAGGGGACTTCCCTGGTGGTCCACTGGCTAAGACTCTTTACTCCCAATGCAGGGGGCTCAGTTTGATCCCTGGTCAGGGAATTAGACCCCACATGCCACAACCAAAGGTGCCACGTGCTACAGGGAAGATCAAAGATCCCACGAGCCGCAACTAAGACCCAGTGCAGCCAAAAAAATAAATATTAAAAAAAATAAGAGCAAGCCAGGCGTTATCTTTTTAGTGTGGAAAAAATGCCCCAAATATGTTCAATTTTACCCCAAAGGTAAGTCCTGGCAGAATGCATTCATCAGGTCAGAGCACCAGCTTTCCTGTATGTAAGAGTTGCCTGGGAGCTTGGAAAGGGGCAGATTCCCAGCCCCACAGTGGAGCTTCTGATCCAGCAGGTCTGGGAAGGGGCCAAAGGCACTTCCTGCAGTAACCATGCCCTCCCATGAGCACAGGGACAAGAGGGGTCTGAGCCTCCCCCTCCCTGGACTCCCAGCCTAGGCCGGCCCAGGCAGAGGATCCTGGAAACTGGAAGCAGAGGCAGGCTTCCCACTGTGAAGATGACTACGTGCAGACCAAGGGGCAGTGGCACGCCTGGCCAGTGTGGGCGCTCTCCGGCTGCAGTCCCGAGTGTGGCTCTGCCACTACTGAGGGTGGGAGGGCTGTGCATTTCATGGGGACAGGGCATGTCTTCATCCCTGGCACAGGTCTAGAGCAGGTGTCACAGAGTGTGGGAAGGATGGAGACGAGGGGCCTGCCAGATGCGGGTCCAGCCCACCCTCAGGCTCAGAAACAGTCTGGGAAGAAAAGATGCCTCAATGACTTCCGTGGTGGTCCTGCAGTTGGGACTTAGAGCTTTCAGTGTCCAGGCCTGGGTTCGATTCCTGGTGGGGGGGAACTAGACCCTACAAGCTGCTCAGAGCAGCAACCTTTCAAAAAAAAGATGGCTCCAAAAAGCACGATGGGGGGCTGGGGGTATCCAAGCCAAACCAGATGCACCAGCCTCTGCTAAGCAGACCCGCCCCCTGATTTCCATGCAGAACCCCATTTTCTGAATCTAGGCAGCAACCGTGATGAAGAACTCTACCTAGGGAGGCTGCCTCACTACCCTCCCCCCATCCCCACCCCAGACACCACACCTGATCAGTCAGGGCTTTCAGATGGAGAGGACAATCTTCCAGAGAGAGGAGGCTGGGACCTGAGAAACAATCTTTTCCAAAAGAGACAGGAGGCTAGCGTGAATAATCAGTCAGTGCCTCAAACCTCACTGCATTCCATGAAATTTACAAAATACACCAAGTTAGCAGTCTTTCACAGAATCAGACTGTACTGGAAAGTCACGACCCATGTGAACATACTTTTTCAATGTACTTTCCTTTCTACTGAAATGCCTTTGGTCCACTTGCCAGGCAAGCTTCTGCTGCATTAACACAAGATGTTTAAAAGGCCCGGAGTTCCGCTCAGAGCTGTGATGATGCTTCACTTCTCTTCTCCTTGCGTCTATGCTAAGTTGCTTCAGTCATATTCTGCTCTTTGTGACCCCTCTGGACTGTAGCCCACCAGGCTCCTCTGTCCATGGGATTCTCCAGGCAAGAATACTGGAGTGGGTTGCCATGCCCTCCTCTAGGGATCTTCCCAACCCAAGGATCAAATCCACATCTCCTGCATTGGCAGGCAGGTTCTTTGCCACTAGTGCCACCTGGGAAGCTCTTCTCTTCTTCTTACAGGGGCCCTTTTGAGCTCCAAGCCCAATACATCTTGCTATAGAGCTAGAGCTGCTGGCCCAGGGAACCAGGAATACAAGAAAATACAGAGAACCAGACTACAAGAAAACCAGAAGTCATCTTCACCAGGGGCATTTTAAGTTTCAAGCACTTAAATTTTAAGCATTAAAGAACAAGTGGATTCTGAGAACAAGGCTCTTGAATGTTACCATTCCTAGGAAAGCAGAACCCGTTCTCCATCCATGGAGATGTGGAAATTCACTCAGGAAACCTTCCTAATTCCACAGCGCATCTTTCAGAAAGCACGAATGTCCCGTTCATGAACCCACCCATAACATATTACTTGCACTGGGTGCTGAAGACTCAATGGGGAGGATGTCCTGGGTCTTGGGAGACTCCTGGAGAGAGAGAGAGAGATGGGGAGGAAATCACAGACGTGCAAAATCATAACTGTGAGTGGTTCTAAACCACAGGAACGAGTGCTTTGTAAGAGCCCGGCCTGGTGGCACAAGCAAGGTGCTCAAAGAGTCACGACTTTGCATCACGCGCTTCTCTGCAAAGCTTTGCAAGGAATCCAAGACATTTCACACCAGCCCTAAGTGTCCTCTTGCATTTCAAAGTGATGTCAAAACTGGGAGGAAGGATTTCTCTGGTGGTCCAGTGGTTAAGAATCACCCTGCCAATGCAGGAGACAGGTTTGATCCCTGGTCAGGGAAGACTCCACATGCCTTGGAGCAACTAGGTCTGCACACCACAACTACTGGGCCTGTGCCCCAGAGCCTGTGCTCCACAATAAGAGAAGCTACCACAAGAAGTCCACACACCGCAGCTAGAGAGTAGCCCCTGATCACAGCTACAGGAAAGCCCAAGCAGCCATGGAGACCTAGCACAGTCATAAATAAATAAATAAATAAATAAATAAATAAATAAATATATATATATATATATATATATATATACATGTTTTAAGGAGAAAAGCTCAAACTCTTAAAAACCACTGGCCCAGATGTTTAAGGAAGAGGGCCTCCTAGTAAACTGCTCTTGCATTAAGAACTGCATATTGAAAAAAATACATGTGCTTTAGGAGCAAGAGTTACTGCCCCCAAAACAGTTACAAATCTGAATAAATGTAAATTTTTGATGTGGCAATACTGCCCCAAATTCACACCCTCTCTCCACCTGCTTTCAGATCCGGATTTGATGCAGGTTATCTACCCTCCTCTCCTGGTCACGTGGGCCTCAAGAATTCCATCACAATAACCCCCTCCTCCTTGCCACTGATTGGCTGGGGCTGGACAGGGGGCACTGGAAAAAGTTTCCTCACTTACAATAAGAGACCCCAGGAAGAGCTAGGCAGGAGGGAGACAAGTCAGTATGTGAAGGATGGCGACAAGTCAGTATGTGAAGGATGGCAGAGCAGAAATTGGGACAGTCTTAACTCCTTGACCTTGTTGAGTCCTGGATACATAACCCATCACAAAGCTCCTTTATCTCTGCACTTATGTTTTATAAAAATTTTAATGTTCTTATCATTTGTCATTTTGAGTAGTGTTTTCTCATACTTACAGAAGAAGGAATCCTAACCAATATATTCCATTATCTAAGCAATTTGAACACCACAAATTACCTTGGAATTAAAAATGAAAAAAAAATAAAAAAGGGCAAACCACTTAACAAAAATTGTGTATGTTACAAAAGGTTCAACAGCAGAAGCAGCTTCTGTGTCCTCTCTCTGCAAAGTGCAAGGGCAATTTGAGACAAACATAGCATCTGCTCTGAGCACCTGGGTGATGTTCCCGGACCGCTGAGAGGAAGCAGTGCGTAAGTTCAATGATGCCAAACAGGACAAAACCAGTCCCCATTTCCGGCTGAGAGTCCTGGCTTTGTTCTTCAGATCTGTGCTCTTCCCTGCCTGCCCTCAAGCCAGAACCACTCCCCACCGCAACCCCAAAGACTAAGGGGGACAACTTCCGGGCTAAATAAAATGTGGGTGAAAACCCTGGACACTGGCTCTCACAAGTCTAGTCCATCTTAGCAGGAGAGGTGACGTAAAACTTCAAACAATTTCAAAATAAAACTCTGCCCAAGGGCTATAATGTAAGTTTGAGTTTTGGAAGGAGCCCAGCACTCTTCACGCTCCTGAGCTGAGACTTGGCGAGAGGCAGCTCCCAGCCCAAATCCGCTTGTTGTTGTTTAGTCAGTAACTTGTGTCCAACTCTTTGTGGACATGAACTCCAGCCTGCCAGGCTCCTCTGTCCACGGGATTTCCCAAGCAAGAATACTGGAGTGGGTTGCCATTTCCTTCTCTAGGGGATCTTCCCAATCCAAGGACTGAACCCATGTGTCCTGCATTGGCAGGCAGATTCTTTACCTGTGAGCCACCTGGGAAGCCCGAGGAGCCTGGATGCTGAATGGCAAATCAGGAAGGCAAGGCCCAGAAATGAGATTTTTTTTTTTTTGTAACTGTGTATGAGGAGCCTGTGGAAGGCTTTGTTGTGGTTAGGTAGGCTGTTTTTCTTTTCCATAAAGAGGATTTAAGGGCTCCTGTGGTGGCTCAGTGGTAAAGAATCCACCATGGATTCTATCCCTGGGTAGGGAAATCTCATGGACAGAGGAGCCTGGCGGGCTATAGTCCATGGGGTTGCAAAGAGTCCGACATGACTGAGCAACTGAACAACAGCAACAACAATCTAGGCTCCGTAAGAAACCTGCTTTTCAGAACCAAGGACCAGATAATTAGATGTATTTTTCTGAGGCCAAGGCCAAGTTTCCCACATACAAACACGGCAAGTACTCTCCAAACAAACTCATGATTCCCCTCGAAAATCTCAAAGGCTTTCTTTTCCCCCAAGTCTTAAGTGTTGCCTGAAGTTGACAGTGAACTAAACCAGCAGAAAAGATAAAAAGATGGATTACCTGGTTTGTGGGCTGAGGGAGGACAGGTGATGGAACCCTCAGCTGTGGCCCCAAAGCCCCTGGACTTGCTCCACCTGTCCGACCTGCCGGGCTCGCCTCCACCTCTGGGCCTGGGCTCGCTGCCAGGGCCCAGGCCCTACCTTGGGTGTGCATTCATCTGCAGAGAGGCACTGGCACCCGGCGTCACCTCCCCTCTCTGCCCCCACGTGATCTACCCACCCAGCCTCTCAAGCACTGGGACATCCCTCCTGAGTCACCTGGATTCTAAATCTACAGCTGGTGGAGAAAAGGACAAAAGGGGAGAGGAAGAAGGGAGGAGGAGAGAGAAGAAAACCAGCCCCTACACCCGCCAACAGTGCCCCGGTGATGGGTACAGGTGGAGCCAGGTGGGACCAGGAGCCTGGGCAAGACCTTCGCGGGGATCGTCAGGGTCAGATTCCCGGGCTGCTCTTTCCCACTGGGTGGCTATTCTGGGAAAGTAGCTTCCAGCCAGCCGCTGACAGACCGGCTACCGCGGAGGCTGGAATCCGGAAAACTCAGAGCTGGCACAGGTGAGGGCAGGGAGGACAGCCCCAGGGAATAAAGGGTGCCCCTGAAACTCTGCTCTGAGTACACACAGACCCACTCACCCTTCTTGGCCCCAGCCCTTCAGGAAGCATCCCTGGGCACCTGGAGTACTGACTGTCTGGTTTGAGAGAGGAGGTTCTGGCTTCGTGTGCTAACCGGGGGTTGATGGGCACAGTTGGCGGGACTGGTGGTATCTGGTGCAGCCGGCTGGCGTCCTGCCACACAGGATGAAGAGGCCTTGGCAGCCAGATCTAGCTTCTGGTCCCTTCTGTTCTCTGGCCAGTCCAGCCCAAGTCAATAGCAAGCATGGAGCTCTCCGCACAGGCTGAATACGAGGCCACAGGTGGCGTCAGTGGGGTGGGCCTGGGCATCCCAACGGCTGTTCAAGTTCAGTTGCGTGCTTCGGAGGTAACCAATCGAGCCGAGCCTTGGGGAGCCACAGCAGAACAGGAGCACCGACGCCCGAGAGGAGAGCTGTGGGCACATGAGCTCTTCCGATAACTAGAGTTTTCAAGTGCAAGGCAGGTGTTAAGATCTAAAGCCCCCACTTGGAAACCAGAACCCATTTCCCTAAGGAGTCAGTGAGGCAGGAAAAGAAGCCCAAGAGAGGACCAGTCAGAACCCAGCCTTCTTCCTCGGGGTTACAGCCTTGCTCACCAAGTGGGTAGAAGGCGTGGTCTCTGGCCTCAGGATTGCATCATTGAGCTTTCTGCAGCCCCACCTCAAAGGCAGCAGCTTTCTCAGGGCCTCAAGAGGAGCCCCCAACAGGCCAGGCCTTGCCCAGGGGTCCTGATGCACAGCAGTGAGGTGTGACTCTGGGTGGGTGGGTCCACCTGGAACCTGTCTCTCCTTCCTCCTTCTTCTTCCTCGTCCTCCCCCTCCCCTTCCTGGCTCCTCCTCTGCCTTCCTCCCCAGCCAGTCCTAGGTCAGAGGCCTTAAGAAAATCTCCCAAGCACTGGCCAACTCCAGACAGCTCTGGCCCTTAGATCATATGCTAGTCACTGGGCTAAGACCCAAATGAATGGGAGAAAAATGCTTGGCGATTTCAGAAAACTGAACTACAAGGGTGCTCACAGTAAAATATTCAGCAGGAGCCCCTTATGTCCTTGAATGCTTGAGGCAAGGACTTCCGAAGCAGAGCTAAAAGAGAAGTGTCTGCCTCCAATTTAGCAGAATCTTTTAGATTTACGTACAAAGTCCCATGATAAGTCTTTTGGGATCCCCCAAAGTAGGAAGGCTCTTGCGGTTAGAGCTGGGTGAGTCAACGAAACAAACAAATGAGCTCGATGAGGTCAGCCTTTTGGAAAAGGAACAAAGAAAACTGCACCCGAGTGAGAAGCAGCTCATGATGCCAAAGCAGTGATCGCTAGAAGCCCAATCTGAGTCCTCGAGTCCAGGGGCTCTCAGTAGGGGCGAGTCTGTCCCCCGGGAGACATCTGGCAACATCTGGAGGCCTTTTTGGTGGTCACAAGCGGAGGTGGAGATGATACTGGTAACGAGTGGGTACAGGCCAGGCAAACTGATGCCATCTCACTGCACAGGACAGACCCTCAGCAGAGAATGAACCGCCCCAAATATCAACAAAGCTGGGACTGGGAAACAGTTCTAATGCCACAAAAAAGACTTTCTTCTCGTCTTTAAAGGTCCTGGACAGATGGTCACCTTTAATCACTGGACATGTCCTCAGCCCAGAGGACCACCTGACACCTGCCAGGCTCAGTGATCACGGGTCAGTATCTTTGCAGGCAACTCTAGGTACAGACCCCAACTTGGGCGAGCTGCCTGGCTGCCCCAGCCCAAGGGCCCCTATCCTCAGAACTGACTCCTACTGTGCAGCTGCAGAGACCTCCCAGTGAAGCCATGGAGAGGGAGTGGTGGCAGTCCTCATGGTCACAGCACACAACCTCACCGGTGGCAGGTGCTTCCGGGCATCAGTGACCTTTCACATACTTTGTCACGACCAGATAAATAAAAGCCCTGCCCATTAAAGCAGTCTTTCTGCGTTCCTGACCTGCCAGGCCAGTGGGACACCCAGGAGCCACACGTCCAAGGGTGCAGAGGGATGGGGACCTCACAGAAGGCAGGGAGCCGAAGGAAGCTGGGAGCTGAGAAGCTCGAGCCCCCCACCCCGAGCTGAGTCAGCCAGACTCCATCCCTTGCCTCTGCAGACAGGCTGAGGGTTGGGGGTACCTGAGTAGCAGGATTCAGAGAGTCACTCCTACGTGGTGAGCCCCCAGAGACTGGAGCTGGGCTGATCACCCGGCATCTGGGGGTGACCCTGGCTCTGAGCTGTAGACCCTGCAATTGAGGGTCTGGATATGAGTCCAGCAGAGACAAAGGCTCATCACACTCCTAGAGGTTTTTCTACCATGAGGCTCAGCCAACAGTCAACGGAAACCACCCTGAGGGCTGGGCGGGTGCGAAGGACCAAGCTCAGTCTGACAGCGGCCGCCTTCGGGAGTGGGGGAGCCCAACCCACTAACTTCATCTATCTCATAACTACTTGACTTTTTTTTTAAAAAAAAGTTAAAAAAAATTATTTTGAGGTGGACCATTTTTAAACTCTTTATTGAATCTGTTACAATTATCACTTCTGTTCTATGTTTCAGTTTCTTGGCCAGGAGGCATGTGGGATCTTAGCTCCCAGACCAGGGATCAAACCTATGCCCCCTGCATTGGCAGGCGAAGTCTTAACCACTGGACCCCGTCAGGGAAGTTCCTGAACTATTTGACATTTTATGAGCATTACTATTAATTTTATAATTTTAAAAGAACATGAAAAAAGATGACTGAGAGCTGAATATCTGGCGTCCAGGCCCTCTTTCGTGGGAACACACTTTGCTTGCTCAGGGCTCTCTGCACGGCCGTCTTGCAGGGAGTCTGGACCCCGGGCACCAGACCCCAGAGAGTTGCCCTGGCGAGACTGTGAACACCACAGAGAAAGGGCAGAGGCAGTGATCGAGGGCAGCTCTCTCTGACAACTGCAGGGAACAAAGACGGCCCAGCCAGGCCAGAGGCCTGGGTGGGAAGGAGGCTGCGGACGCGACACCCCACGTCTCCTGCAACACTGCCTGAGCAGTTGATTGTCACCGTGATGGTCTTTCAGACCAAGATGAGGTTCTGGACCCATTGCTCACCCCGAGGTCCACAATGTGGAGGAAAGCTGTGCTCAGTTAAAATGTGTCTCCCATACCCCATTCCACCCCTCCCGCCTCACACCTCTAGGCTCAGTGTCTCTCCCCACCCAGTCTGCTCACAACTGGAACAAGGCCCAGCCTCCTTGGACTGCCATTGTGGCCTTCATGCACCCCACTTCAGACCCACAGAACCCGAGATCTGGTTTTTCCATGTCCAATCAGTTTCTGGTCTGGAGCCGGCACTGTCACCACCGTTCAACCTCTCACTACTCTCCAACCCCCAGTTCTGGGGGTGAAAGCTTCTGCACAGCAAACCACTGACAAAATGAAAAGACAACCTACTGAATGGGAAAAAATGTTTGCAACTGATATAACCAATAAGGAGTTAATGTCCAAACTATACAAATAGCTCATTTAGCTAACAAAAAAACCCACACAATTAAAAATGGGCAGAAGACATGAATAGATAACTTTTCTGAAGACACACAGATGGTCAACAGGCACATGAAAAGACGCCCCACATCACTATCATCAGAGAAATACAAATCAAAACCACAGGCGAGAGATACCACCTCATACCTGTCAGAATGGCTATCAAGAAGATCACAGATAATAAATACTGGCGAGGATGCGGAGGAAAAGGAACTCTTGCACACTGTTGGTGAGAATGCAAACTGGTGCAGCTATTATGGAAAACAGTATGAAGGTTCCTCAAAAGAGATAAAAATAGAACTATCATAAGATCAAGCAAGTGCACTCCTGGGTATATATATCCCCAAACTGAAAAACACTAACCCACAAAAATACATGTACCCCAATGTTCCTAGCAGCATTATTTGCAACAGCCAGGATACAGAAGCAACCCAAAAGTCCATCAACAGATGAACAGATAAAGAAGATGTGGCGTATAAACATATAATGGAATACTACTCAGCCGTAAGAAAGAATGCAATTTTTCCCATTTGGCTACAACACAAACAGACCCAGAGGTATTATGCTTGGTGAAGGAAGTCAGACTGAGAAAGACAAATATTGTATGTCATCATTTATATGTGGAATCTAACAAATAAGCAAATGAATATAACAAAACAGAAGCAGGCTCATAGATATAAACTAGTGGTTAACATTGGGGAGAAAGAAGGGGAGGGGGCAAGATGGGGGAGAGGACTAAGAGTTACAAATTACTATGTAAAAAATATAAGTTATAGAGATATATTGTACAGCACAGGGAATATAGTCAGTATTTTACAATAACTTTAAATGGAGTATAATATATAAGAATTCTGAATCACTATATTGTATATCAGAAACATAATATTGTACACCTCAATAACAAAATTATTTTAAAAACTTAAAAAAAAAAGAATATACAGGTGCGAAGGCACAGAGCACCAGTGTTCCCAGTGGGTTAAAAGGAAAAGCCACTCGGATGCTATAGAAATGCCGCCCTATTGGTTTCCATAAGAAGGGAGCAGCTCCCCGAATACCCAGTCTTGGATCTGGACTCTGGAAGTTAACTGGGGGTCTGGGTTGCAGCGGGGAGAGTGGAAGAGATACAGAAGCCAAGCAGACATTAATTCATTGCTCTGGGCAGTAAATTAATGGGGGAACCTAATCCTCCACCCACCCCCCCACGCCCAAAGAGAAGGCTCAGGATCTAGGTTGTTTACAAGGCCGGGTAGGAGAACTCAGTGAACCAACATGGTCAGACAGCTCACCCACCACGCCACCTGTGTTTGCTCAGTGTGTCTGACTCTTTGCAACCCCATGGACAGGCTCCTCTGTCCATGGGATGTCCCAGACAGGAATACTGGAGTGGGTTGCCATTTCCTACTCCAGGGGATCTTCAAGCCAGGGTTAGCTCTGTGCTGTGCTGTCCTTAGCCGCTCAGTTGTGTCTGACTCTTTGTGACCCGATGGACTGTAGCCTGCCAGGCTCCTCTGTCCATGGGGATTCTCCAGGCAAGAATACTGGAGTGGGTTGCCATGTCCTCCTCCAGGTGATCTTCCCAACCCAGGGATCAAATCCAGGTCTCCCACATTACAGGCAGATTCTTTACTCTTTGAGCCACTAGGGAAGCCAAGGATTAGCTCAAGGCTAGCCAAATAGGAATTATAAAGGAGGAATGTTTCTGGACCCTAGTCCATCCACTCTGCTCCTGTCCCCACATATTGATGGCTCACTTTTCACCTACGCCCCCAAACCATGCCTGATCCCCGACACACTGAGCTAATAACTCTGTCCTTAGAAGAATCAGACACGCAACTGGCTGGCTGGGCAGGAAACTCAGCCCATTCAGGGGATTTTGCATCTGAGTATAGAGTAAATTTGCTGCTTGGCTTAAGCCAAAAGAATGAAGCTCTAATTTGTAAATTTCAGCCACAAACCAGCTCTCTTAAGGAGACTGGGTCTTGGTGGCAGGGAAAGGGGAGAGCTCCGAGATCACACATCAGAACCTCCTGCTCACCCTTCTGCAGGCTCTCTTGCCTCCATGCCTTGCTGGCCAGCCTCTTTGTCTTGGGCACCCTCTTTCCAGCTTCAGCAAGCGACTTTACATGTCCTTCAAGCCTCAGTCAGCCCTCCTCTCCTGGGGGAGGCATGGTACCTGCCCTGGCTGAGGGCTCCCGTGCCCACCCCAAGCATCATCCATCCGCACCCTCAGCCTGTTCTCAGAGTCAGAGTTTGCACGCTCCCCTTGTTAACAGCCAGGCAGGTCAGAGGTAGCGGGTGGGGGGCTGGAGGTGGTCCACTTAGCTGAGTGCCCGTGCTCAGAGCAGACCTCAGACATCCAGAAATGCCCCCGGGACTGTGGGAGAATACATTGCTGTTGTTTTAAGCCATCCAGCTTGTGGTCATTTGTTACAGCAGCCACAAGACACTCAGATGTCCCTGGGGTCATCAGTGAACTCACTTCAGCAGGCAGAGGGAGGGGGCCAGGGCTTGTGGGCAACAAGAGACTCCCGAGCAGCCTGAACTCCTGCCCTTCCTCAGGATGTACTGGCACCCCCGGTACTGTGCACTTTCTGTTAATCAATACTTTCCTTGGATAAACCTAGTTAGTTACCCCAACTTTACAGCTAGCTAAAATTCAAAATCAAGTAAATGATATGACTGATATTAAATGAAAGCAGTGAATCAAAGTTTTGTTTTCAAATGACACCCACACCCTTATTCTGATTTTGGGGTCGGGGCAGGATTGTCCTTGCAATCCACTTATTAGCTCATTCTTTAATCTGCCTGCAATTCAGGAGACCTGGGTTTGATCCCTGGGTTGGGAAGATTGCCCTGGAGAAGGAAACGGCAACCCACTCCAGTATTCTTGCCTGGGGAATTCCATGGACAGAGGGGCCTGGCAGGCTACAGTCCATGGGGTAGCAAAGAGTTGGCTACCTGAGTGACTAACACTTTACATACAATGCTAATCAGATATAGGGGGGTTTCATGCCCCACAGTAATTTAGAAGCAGCCACTCAGACGGCATGAAAAGGTTTGCTGAAATGGGATTCACTGGCGAAATCAAGCAGAGACAAGTGAGGGATGCAGAGCAGGAGAAGTGGAGACGCTCCAGGGAGCACAGGGAGCACAGCTCCGGCCTGGGTGAGACCTAGAGGGGTGGGATGCGGTGGGGGTGAAAGAGAGGTTCAGGAGGGAAGGAGATGTGTATACATGTAGCTGATTCACTTCGCTCTACAGCAGAAACTAGTGCAGTATGTAAAGCAATTATACTCCAATTTAAAAAATGCATAAAAAATAAAAGAGCCCAGGGCCCTGAGGTTGGGGCCTTTCGGCCATGATTCCACACTACAGGGCACAGCCTTGCATCTTCAGAGTGATGATCTGGCCAACAGAAGGTAAACTGGTATCTACTTTGCTTTAAGAAATATACTGTTCCCTTTGTCCACCTGTCCCCACAGTGAACTCCAGGCTGGTCCCCCCGCCCACGTTCCCAGGCAGAGGGCATCCCACCCTCTCCTCCTGTTAATTCTTCCCTGAATGCAGCGAGGGGCCTGGTGAAGAGCTGAGCACATGACCCAGGAGGGGCTCACCAGGCGAGCCAGGCTCAGGGACACATGAATGGATGGATAAAGGAGCAAGAAGAGATGGGTGAACTTCAGATTTTGATTAAATGTCTGAATTCCTCCCTGGGCTTGGCCCCTCTCCTCTGCTGACTCTGCCTCAAACTCCTGCGGCTCCATTTCTCTTTCAGAAAATTCCTGGGACCATTTAACCATGGAAACAGCCATGACGATATGAATGGCCCAGAGGGCAGGTCCTCAAAATCCAGGGGGATCAGGAAAAAATGTCAGAAATGCTGCTAGTGTCCCAACTTAAAAAAAAAAAAATTGTAAATAGCTGGCATGACAAGAAACTATGAGGACAAAGGGCCCACAAACAGAATTAGAAATGGTTGTGGGGGACTTCCTGGTGGTCCAGTGACTAAGACTCCGAGTTCCCGATGCAGGGGGCTTCAGTTCAATCCCTGGTTGGAAAACTAGATTCCACATCCTGCAGCTAAAGATCCCACATGCCCCAGTGAAGAACTGGGGCAGCCAAGTAAATAAAATAAGTACTTTTCTAAAAAGAAAGAAATGGTGGTAGACAGATCCCTCAGGGCCCATGAGGGTGGCTTCCTGGTGCTCAAGCCCTAATGCCATCTTCTCCCCTTGGGTGTGGACAGGACCTGGGACTCACTTCTGATTGCGAGAAGAGGGCTAAGGTGGTGGATCATGGATCTTAAAAGTGCCTTCACACCATCTGGGTTCTGGAATGCCCTGCAGTCTTTCCCACATTGTGGGGGTGGGGGAAGCAGCAGAGTGATCACAGCTGCAGACTCTGAGTCATGCTACCTGCATTCAAGCCATAACCACACTTGTGCCAGGGAGGTAAACCCCGCTAAGCCTCAGTTTCCCCATATGTTAAATGGGTACAATAGTAGCTTTCTCACAGCCTTGCTGTAAGGATTAAATAAGGGAATATTTGAAAAGTGCTTAGCACAGCACCTGGCATGCAGTAAGCACTCAACAAATGTTTGCTATTTGTGCATTACTTATTCACCTTCTGTTGTCCTGGCTGGACCGTAAAGTCCACGTGGGCAGCAGTGGTCTGTCTTGCCCGCTGTGGCACATAGCCTTGAACATGGGGTGGATCACAGAGTACGTGTGAACCACGCCATCCTCTGTGAGGCAGGCAGGACGGGAATTTTTTTATTCCAAGAAAGTTGAGTTGAGAGATGTTAAATTCTTGCCGCAAAGCACCGAGGAAATGGAGGGTAAAACAAGGACCATCTTGATCCCAAACAATGTTCTTTCTATTTCTCCACCGCCTTCAGCACGCCTTCTAACAAAGTTAATTTGACACATATTTAAGGATAAGTGCTAGCCTCTAGTACAGTAATTAGGCTTAAATGGAAACAATTCACATAAATGAACATAATTAGCACTGTGTGTACACACTTGAGCTTGCATTTCTGGAAGTGTTTGGGAGAAGGTGTGATTCTCTGGTAAAGAGGAGGGACTGAGAGGCTGGAAAGGGTTTGCTGTCATTTTTTTTTTTTTTTTTTAATTTGGTGTAGGAGGATGTGGCTGAGGAGTGGCTTGAAGGGAAGTTTCTGAAGTATTCTGGGGTTAAATGGCTTTTGAGGGGATGAGAGAGTCCTCAGTGTGGGGGCCAAGGTGGTGGTGGGGTTTCTGGAGACATATCAGGCCCCAAGGTGCAAGGTCGGTCTGAAATATTACTCTGGGTCGGTCCTCCCTTCTTCCCTGCTAAAAGGTTACCACAGCTGCCTGCTTACCCTAGCAGGGTCTCTCTACATACTAGCCCACATCCCTCCACTGGCTCGGCCCCTGATCAGGGAGGTGGGTGTTAGTGGCAATAAGACAGCCAGGTGGTACCCAGGGAAAGGAAATTCGACACAAGCCCCCAACCAGCTGTTTCTCTGCACATTATGAAGAAGTGTTTCTCTGCATCTCCAGGTTGGAGGCAACGGCTTTGAATTTGCTTTGGGGTTTGGGCAGGTAATTCTGGGAACCACCACTCACCTTGCGGTGATCACGGGGAAGGAACTGCTCTGTGGCTGATGTCATGGGCCAGGATTTTAAACCTGCTTCACCCCATCACGGGTGGTGGGTTTCATAATCAAAGGGGGTTACAACGACAGTAGACACCCACTTTCAAGTCTAGTTTAAATAATTTTGTTGTGAGATGATGTGACAACCTCAGAAAATGTTTTAACATCAGGTTTAGGAATCAATTCGGCTCAAGTCAACTAACAGCCCTCCTCCAGCATGGACGTCCCTCCCCCACTACAGTCAGGCCAGCTCTTTTGCCTCTGGATGGAACCTCCCTTTCCTCCGCCCACTTTCCCATCTACTGAGTGTCGAAACTGCACTTTCCTCATAGGAAGCTGCGATCAGCCTGGTGCTGATCTGCCAAGTGGAGGATGGGCCAGTCCAAAGGAGGTGATGGCAATTGGGCAGGAGCTGCCCAGACTGGTGCTAAGCGAGGCAGGGAGGCCGGCAGAAGTGACTCAGCACCACTGACGGGAAGGGATAAGACCAGCATCAAACGACAGGGCAGTAGAGGTCAGGACTAGACTGGTTGACCACGGGCGCCATTTATGGGAGCTGCTGGAGGTCGGTTACCAATGCTGGTGCGTGTGTGCTAAGTCGCTTCAGTCATGTCCGACTCTTTGTGACACTATGGACTGTAGCCCCCCAGGCTCCTCTACCCATGGGATTTCCCAGCCAAGAATACTGGAGTGGGTTGCCACGCCCTTCTCCAGGGGATCTTCCCCCTCAGGGATCGAACCCCCATCTCCTGCACTGGCAGGCAAGTGCTTTACCACTAGCGCCACCTGGGAAGCCCATTACCACCTGCCCACAGCCAAGGATATAAAGGATATGGGAGCAGAGAGTATTCTTTCTGCATCCACCCGAGGCATTCTGCTCCACTTAAATATTTGCAACATTGGTTAACAACAACAAAAAGGAAACCAGCGATTTGGGGGAAGGGGAAGAAAGGGATATCTGCAATGCAAAAATCTAACAAACAAAAAACTTCAAAAACCTCACTACATTCTATCAGTGTAGAGGAAGTTTCTTCTAATTTAGTCAAAGTGTTAAAACATGCTTGATACCTAACAGCCACCACAGTGCCCTGTCGCATGGTTGATGCACATTATCTAATTGATTTTACATTGTGAAGTAGGTCCTAACACAAGCTCAGCTTTACAGATGAGGAACCAAAACCCAGGCAGGTTAAGCTGTATTTGCAGATTCGCGCAGCCAATGACAGAGATGGGCCTGGCAGGCAAGTCCTTGACTAAAAAGACATGAACTTCATGGACTTTGGGGTCCCAGGGGGAACTGAGGTGCCTTTGAAAGGAGAGAAAAGATCCATACTTGCAAATGGACTGCAGCATCTGGCAGCGTTTGCATGGCATCTACAGCCAGACCCTGAATGGGAGCGGACACCCAAGGTCAGCCACCCAAAGCTTTCACTCCTAAGGACTCTTTTGTCATTGAAACTGGGATTTAAAGTAGTTTTTACCAGTCCTCCTGACTAACACACACATCAGCCCTGGTTGTCAGACAGCCTAAAGCAAAATGATGCCGATTCTATGGGTGCTGGAGCCAGGAGTCTCTTCCTCAGGGTGTCTCTGTCTTCTTCCTGTGAGACACAGGCAACCCCGACAGCAAAGGCCACCAGTGCAAACTCGGCAGGAACTGCTAGAGAGCTCTGGGGGAGCCTGCACCCACACCACTCCCTAGGGACCTAAATTCCGAGGTCCTTGTCGCTCAGTGGTAAAGAATCCCCGTGCCAGTGTAGGGGACACAGGTTCGATTCCTGGTCCAGGATGGTTCCACATGCTTTGGAGCAACTAAGCCTGCGCACCACCACTGCTGAGCGCACAGCCCAGAGCCCGGGGGCTGCAGCGGCTGAGGCCCCGGCATCCTAAAGCCTGTGTTTCACCACTGCANCCAATACTTTGGCCACCTAATGTGAAGAACTGACTCATTAGAAAAGACCCTGATGCTGGAAAAGATTGAAAGCAGAAGGATAAGGGGACAACAGATGATGAGATAATTGGATGGCATCAGTGACTCAATGGACATGTGCTTGAGCAAGCTCCAGGAGTTTGTAATGGACAGGGAAGCCTGGTGTGTTGCAGTCCATGGAGTTGCAAAGGGTCGGACACGACTGAGTAACTGAACTGATCTGAATACAAGAGCTGAGATGGAAAAGAGAAAATCGATGGTCATTGAGCTCCTCCTATGTTCCAGGACTGTGTGGATGTATTTTCACATATATTCCCTGGCTTAATCCTGTTAAAAATATGATTTTCTCATCCAGGTGATCAAGGTTAACATCAACATTGATAAGTCATGAGGCTAATAAGCACCTTTGATACGATGTGATAAAAATGGCAATTTCCCTCTGTTGCCTTCCTTCTAAAGAACCATGATTATGAGAAAAATATCACAAATTTCAGTAGAGGAGCATCCTACAAAAATATTTAACCAGTACACCTCAATCCTGCCAAGGTCAACAAAAACAAAGTCAGAGAAACTGTCACAAAAGGAACTCAGGAGACATGATTACGACATGTAATGTGGTATACTGGATGGAATCTTGGAACAGAAAATGGACAATAGATTAAAACTAAAGTAGTCTGAATAAAGCATGGATTTTAGTTAATAATAATATATCAGTACTGGTTCATTAATTGTAACACATGTACCATACTAATGTTAAGATGTTCATAGTAGGGGAAATTAGGTTTAGAATATATGGGAACTCTCTGTACTGTCTTTGTAATTTCTCTGTAAATCTGAAACTGTTCAAAAAAATAAATTTATTCTAAAAAAAAACTCCATAGCTTTTATTAATAGCGTTTTACAAATGAGGAAAATTTAAGTAATTTCTCCAATGAAACATAGCCAGTCAACCTATTAACCTGAACACACATCTGCCTAAATCCAAATCTCATGCTCCGACCAAAGGACCATGCTGAAATGGTACACCTCTCCAGGGAATCTCATTCTAGATGAGAAAGTGCCATTTACAACTCTTGACATTGTGTTTTACTATTATCAGTTTTCTAGCACTAAGAAATATATAGGAATATTAGAAAAATAATCTCTATATCTGGTTAGCCAAACACCATGTATCTCTATTCAAGAGTTGCATTGAAATAAAGTCTTTGATAATAAATCTTGTGTTTTGAGCCTATATTTAAACCATACCCACCCATTGGTTCCCTGGTGGCTCAGTTGATAAATAATCTGTCTGCGATGCAGGAAATCTGGGTTCGATCCCTGGGTCAGGAAGATCCCCTGGAGAAGGAAATGGCAAGCTGCTCCAGAATTCTTGCCTAGGAAGTCCCATGGACAGAGGAGCCTAGTGGGCTACAGTCCATGGGGTAGCAAGAGTCAGACATGCCTTAGTGATTAAACCCATCTACCTACCACACATCCCTGCACAGAATGCACATGTACACACTCACACAAAAGAAATACCTAGCTAAACACATAATTTTAGTGAAAGTGATAGTTACACAGTTGTGTCTGACTCTTTGTGACCCCATGGACTGTAGCCCACCAGGCTCCTCTGTCCATGGAGTCTCCAGGCAAGAATACTGGAGTGGATTTCCATTCCCTTCTCCAGAGGATCTTCCCCATCCAGGGAATAAACCCTGGTCATCTGCACTGCAGGCAGATTACTGTCTGAGCAACCAGGGAAGCTTAAACATGTGATTTTAAACGATTATTAATCCTAGGAAATATTTTTCCCCAATTAACAGCAAACCAGAAGGAGTCACTCATTCATATAGTCCTCCTTACTTTATAATTTCTGTATCATCAAATAATATGTAAATTCCTTATTTTCTCATTGTTTAGATAAGAAGTGTTAAAAGTAATCAAATGTCACCATATGCATATACACCATTCATTCATTCATTCGTTTCCAAAAGAACCTAAATATCAGGCAACATTTTCAAATAAATTTAGGTGATTCAGATAGTGCTACAACCCAGGGAAAATGCTATAGATGATCTCACAGATCAGAAGAAACATTTCAGCAAAGAAGATAGAATGAGAAAAAGCCCAGAAACAAAAGTGAAGGATCTGTGCCAGAATCAGCAACCGGTTGGTAGAGTATTTAAATTTTCAGATGTTTAGAACTCTTTGAAAACAAAGGTCAGTCCAGAAATTTTTATAACTTAGATATCTCTGCTTCTTTAAGGCAGACAATATGTCATATATTTTAAACTGATATATATTTGTTTGCTTAATAATTCTAAATCTCAGAACAAATTTACCTTCTTTATGAAAATGCCTACTAATTTGGGGAAACCAGTTGTTGCGAAACATATCAGCACTATCTGTGAAACTGAGTTTGGTAAAAATGCGGTTAAGTGTTTATGCCCATGTTTGAGTAAGTCTAAGGAATTGGTAATTTTATCAACATTTTATTTTTAATTGTGATGATGAATAATGAATTGTCAACTCTGGAAACTTTAATGTAGCTAAAGTGCCATCAATATTGCTGGATGCAAAGTTAAACCAACTTTTACAGATGAGAGATGCCTTTAAAATGGCTATGATGAAATGTATTCCACAGATGAATTTCTGTGATATGATTGCAGAATGAACCTCTCTCTTTCTCTCTTTTTTTTTAAACAGGCAAGGGAAGGGGCAGTAAGTCTGAGATTTACACCTGATTTGTGTTATAGTAATCTTTGAAATTAAGAAGTGTATCCTTGCATTTCATTAAATTCTGGCTAATGAGATAACTGTCTTCCCAAGGAGGGAATGATAAAGTACTCAGGCCATAAAGCATAAATTAATACTGCAAGGTTAAACACTGGAACTAACTCATGTTTCAACAAAAGCCCCTACCAGCAGTTAAATTAACTGACATAAATACCATAAAATCTGTCTTTATTTTAGTTTCAGATGATGCTTCTTTTTACACCCCTGCTTTCAGTTTGTATAACTCATTTTTGCACATTATTGCATGCACCATTTGCCATTTAAAGAATCAGCTACAACTGGGAAAAGATTTAAGGAATCAAATACTCAGCGAGGAAAAAGACATTGGTGGGTCTGGGGAATATCATATTGAAGATTGTGAGTGCCATTGAAAAATACTACAATAGACAACAGTGATTCAAAGAAACAGTTAATTATGAGACAACCAGCCCAAAGAAATCTACTTTTTAAGCTTTTGATAGACATTTTGAAAAAAATGCTAAAGAAAACCTGTGGTGATAATAGGTTTGATATATATTCTGGCAAAAATTATATCACATTAATGAGGTGGCTTAAAGGGCTCATGCATTTTGTAGGAGGCATTTCAATGTATTAGTATAATTAGCAGTGATGAGAAAACTGTTTGGAACTGAATTACCTCTCACGAGTTCATTTGAGCTATATGAAATTACACCATGCAAGAAGGAAAATTATGGAGCCATCCAGAGAGAGTTCATGCCTGATTTGATCATAGCCACTAATTGGATGATCATTTTCGTAAAGCTTTTCAAATGGTTGACAGTTTCTGCCTCTCATTTTTTTTTAATGGACGAGCTCTTTATTTCTTGTACTAAGCAACCAAACATAGGTTTGTTAGAGATTTGGGTATTTCGACAGGGACCTTACAGGTGTAATTGTCACAATCTGAGCAACCTTTGTCCCTTCATTAGCTGCTTTTGGGGAACCCCTAATGAGAGTTGCTGTTCTTGTTAACAATCTTAGAGAGTACCTGATGAGTGAATCTCTCCCGGCCTGATGTATGTCAGCAGCCACCATATGACAGCAATTTAATGAAGTTAAAATCTTACCCAACTGGGATCAAGAGAGGAGCATTGGTGTTATGCTGCTTTTTATTTCTATGTATGTGTGTGTTTAGTATAAGTAGGTGCTCTGGCAAAGGACAGCAAAAACCTGAGGGGTAGAGGGTCGAAAAAGGAAGCTTTATTAATGAATATACTTTGTGAACTCTATTTACAAGGCAGTCGATAATATTAGAGGAAAACTGAAATCATGGATTAGCTTTCTTTGTATAAATTGCTTTATGTGAAATAGATAATATAGCAAGGTCTTACAATTTTGGAGACAGCTAAATATCATATTTGTTTTCTGCTTAACTTTTTATTCATCTTCTCTATACTTCCTACTTGAATCAATCTTTCCATTTTAGCCATACAAGATGTTCTAATGGAATTCAATCATGTGGAGTTAACTTGGTTTTTTGAACTGTACTTTTCTCAATTAACATGTAAATCAAAAATGAAAATTATTATGAAAACATGCTACTTGATTTATTGTCGAAAAAGGAAGATAATGTTAGGTTAGTGATTTTTCAATCTCACTGGCAAGTTCTAATATTAGAAAGAGCGAACTGAGATACAAAACATCACTGATGTTTTTTGTATGCAGATTGTGTGGGCACATAGATGCACGTTTTGAAGTTCTAAAGTGTTTTTTTTAATATTTTTAAATATTTATTTATCACCTTTCTCCTGTGTCGGATCTTCATTGCTGCACGCGGACTTTGTTGCTGCTCTGTTGTGGTGTGTGAGCTTCTCATTATGGTGAACACAGGCCCTAGAGCACGGGCCCAGTAGTTGCGGCACACCTGGTCAGTTGCTCCAGGGTGTGTGGGATCTTCCCAGACCAGGGACCCAACATACGTCTCCTGCATTGGCAGGTGAATTCTCAACCACTAGTCCACCAGGGAAGCCCCAGTGCTAACGTGGTATTCTTTCCCATGGCCGAATATTGCAAGCATTTCTTTCCCTATTTGGAAGTTATACCCTATCTACAGCTAATATTAATAGCAAGATGTCATAGACACTTGCTCATAAACACTGGGCTTTCCTCATAGCTCAGTTGATAAAGACTCCACCTGCAGTGCAGGAGACCCAGGTTCGATTCCTAGGTCAGGAAGATCCCCTGCAGAAGGAAATGGCAATCCACTCCAGTATTCTTGCCTGGAAAATCCCATGGAAAGAGGAGCCTGATGGGTTACAGTCCATGGGGTCACAAGAGTCAGACACGACTTAGCAACTAAACACTGCCACCACCATAAACACTGCTTTTGGCAATATTTGTTATATACATTACAACTGCAGGTTGTACAATGAAATATTAATAATCTCAGAGTTTTAATGAGTCCTTTCATTTTCCCTGGCCTTTCTGTGATTTACTTACTTTTACAGAGAAGTTTCTAAATTTAATCACTCAAAAAATTGAAATCAGACATCTTTTTACTAGGAGCAGAATATTTTATAAATGTACTTGCTGTATTCAGGGAACATAATGTTAAGGCATCCACAATTGAAATTTTAAAAAATCAGAACATAGATATATTATTGTTCTTAGATAAAGAAAAGTTAGTTAAATTGTTTCAGAAAGCAAACATGTTCCTTAATAATAAGTGAACCCCATTTTAACTTATTTTCAGTGCTAGAAGGGGCCATAGAGACTGGTGAACAAATTGAGTGATTTAAATGTAAGACATACTTACAGTTTACACCCTGTTCTTCCCACTGATGTGTTGTTTCTTCAAGTCACCAAAATATAAAATAACCAACAAGTTTCTGAATGAAAAATCCAAAGAACATTTTTCTTTATTTCATCATTCTAATGGTTCTTCCTCAACCATCTTATGGTTAGCTTTGTGAAAAATCTCCTTTCTTTAACATCTTCTTGTTCCAACTTCCCACGGATATCTAATCTACACTTTGTTTATTTTCATTTTAACTTCTTCTTTTTCTTGAGCTGGAATTTGGTTACCTCAAGCTTTCTTGTGTTGATTACTCTCTTTCTTATACTTCTTGTCTTGTTTCTTGTATTCATGTTAATTTTCTGATTCCTTATTCTCATACTTCATTGTTGGTTCAGCTGAATATGGAATTCTAGGTATATCTTCCCTCAGAACTTTGAATGCAATGTTGGAATATCTTCTACAATTCAATGTTGCTGATGAGAAGTCTGATACTAATTTTTTATTCCTTATAATGTACTGCATTTTCTGCTAAGAACGTAAGAATATTTTCTTAGCTCTTGTCAATTTGAGATTGTCTTTCCATTACCACTATACGTGAAAAGAAAGAAAACATGGCTGGGTAATATCCCTCTGATATAACATTTCTCAAACAAATTTGTAGCTTTGCTTTGCAGAGTAGAAACATAATACTAGTCAGTTAGACTTGCCTGGTTTTTGGAATGGAATTTATTCTGCCTGTACACTCAACAGAGCTTTTTTTTTTTTCATTTAGCATTCAAATATTTTTTGAGAAATATAATTAGATATAAATATTACTATACTAATTGTCTCTGAAATATATAAGTTGCTTATATATGACTATATAAGTAATGTGCTTAAATATATTTAACCACAAGAAAGTTTTCTTCAATCATAACTTTAGTGATTATTGCTGTCCTAATTGTTAGACTTCCTCTTCTGGAACACTTGAGCACTAAATTCCCCTTTGCCCATCTCCCATGTACATTATTTTCTACCTTATTATTTTCATGTCTTTGTTCTTTGCTATTTAAAGAGAAAATCTCAGGCTTTTGTTTTGTTTGTTTTTTTTCCCTTTACATTACTAAATTGAGCTCCTGTAGCAATAATCCTAATCTGTTCTTTATTAATTCCCAAATGGACTTGAATTTTCCATTACTTTTTTTTAGTCTATTTAAGTCTTTACATTCTTGTTACTTTTGTTTTATTAATATTTTGTTTTCTCAGTATATCAGACTCTCCTTATTACTTTATGCTTCTGTTTTGTAGAGGCCAATTATTCTTTTATCATATAAAGAATGTCAAAAAAAATTTTAAGGGGATTTCCTGTCAGTTGATATTTTTGGTCTTCAGTGATTTCATTTCTTACTGTTCTTTCCACAGTTCTTAAGATGGATTTTTTTCATCAATCAGTTGGAAACTACCTCAACTTCCCACTATCGAGTGTAATAATATACCTGTATCCCATTCTTTGTCCATCACTATTATTAATTTTAAAGTGTCGCTGCTCTTCTACAAGGTGGAACCCTCACCTGGGATCCATATCATATCTCCTCTAATCTTTTCAGAAACTTGCATAACTGATGATGCTTCCTCTCTCTCCTATATTCAAAAAATTCCCGCTGCCTACAGCCAACATCTCTGACTGTTGATGCTTCTCTTCTTTCACCTTCACAGGCATTTCAGAAGCATTGTCTATCCTCCCAGTCTGCATTTAATCAACTACATTTGTAAAATAGATAGCAAGTGAGAATTTGCTGAATAAAACAGGGAATTCAACCCAGTGTTGTGACAACCGAGAGGAGTGGGATGGGGAGAGAAACAGAAAGCCCCTCAGGACGGAGGGGCCAAGTGTATAGCTGGGGCTGATTTGTGGCAGAGACCAACACAATATTGTAGAGCAATTGTCCTCCAATAATGGTATTTTGTTCTATACTTCTCAATATTGTAAATTATAATCTTTGATAATTATTAGTTACTCAAGAACAGTTATGTTTTATGAGTACTGTTCAATTGTCATCACCAGTAGAATGATACTCAGATATGTTCTTCCTATAAAACTTTATAAATAATAAATATACATATATATATGTAGATGTAATTGGGCCCTTGATATTTATATTATTGATTTCTATAAGCTTTATATATTAAAATTACTAGCATTTCACCTATGAAAGAAGGCATTTTAGGAAAGAGATATAGATCACATAAGTCAATTTAGTATGGATAGTTATTTAACAAACTCACAAGGAAGATACTGAAAAAGAAATTTCAAGAAAATAACATTTTCCCATTTCAAAAGTATGTATTTCTCTGAATTCATAGTTCTGCAAAACAAATCAAGTGAATTATATACACAGACATAAGTTTTTAATATTTCCTCTTGGGAAACTAAATCATTTTTTGACAGCTTATCATTTTGTCACGCCAAGTTTACTAGATCAGTTCTTACTTAGCCATGTACCTTATTTGGGAAAAAAACAAGTGGAGAAAATATTTGCCCACTGTCATCCATTGATGAGAAATGTTAATACATTTCCTTGTTGTAATGAATATTATGAGTCAGTTGAATGGACAGGAATCAGTAATGGAATAAAATCAAGGTTTTTAGGAAGAATGAATAAGAGAGATTAATGTTAGGTAGACCATCAAGTGTTCTCTACTATAAGAACTCTGTCTACATGAAAATTGCTCATTCAGGCTTTTAAACTCCCTCCCTGCTCTGTAAAACCAACACATTTTCTGAAACAAGCAATTCTTGGTTGTTATCTACTCTAGATTAAGTCTTTTTTTTTTTTTCATTTAATAGAGAATGTTAACAAATGAATACAAATGTTAACACTTTCCTGGATTCTCTGAACTAAGCATAAACAACCTTAGAGACCATAGGATTATGGAATAAATTTACTGACAGATTTCTTCCACAGTCCTTTCAGCTAATGCAAATACTTCCAAACTCACACATAAGTCAATAGCAAAATTATAACTGGTGTAAAATGAAGTATTTTAAAATCACCATCATCTCTTTCATTATTATCTCATAAAATAAGTAATAATATAATCTTCATATTAAAGATAAGACATTCAAAAACAGTGATATGCCAAAGGTGATTGCCTTGTAACGGACAGGCCCAAAGCTTGAAGTAAGATTTGCTGACTCCAAAGGCTGAAATCTTTTCATTATGATACATAGTAAAGGGTCTTAATGGGCAGAAACTTGAAAAGGTAAACATATTATGGGAGAAATTAATGGCCGCCTACTCTTGAGAGTCCCTTGGACTGCAAGGAGATCCAACCAGTCCATTCTGAAGGATATCAACCCTGGGATTTCTTTGGAAGGAATGATGCTAAAGCTGAAACTCCAGTACTTTGGCCACCTCATGCGAAGAGTTGACTCCTTGGAAAAGACTCTGATGCTGGGAGGGATTGGGGGCAGGAGGAGAAGGGGACGACAGAGGATGAGATGGCTAGATGGCATCACGGACTCGATGGACATGAGTCTGAATGAACTCCGAGAGATGGTGATGAACAGGGAGACCTGGCATGCTGCAGTTCATGGGGTCGCAAAGAGTCGGACATGACTGAGCTACTGAACTGAACTGAACTGAGCTATTCTACATCTGTTCTCTTTTTGGGTAACAGAATCCTCATTATTTTCAGAATCTCAATGCACACAACTCGAGACTTCATGCCTCATTCCACCTTGCCACTGAGAAGCAAGTGGAAGTAATGTGTAAGAATGCCATGATGTAGAGGATGCCAAGAAGTCTAACTCAGGCAGGAGATAGACCTCCACAGACCTCTTTCCCCTTCCTCTTTCTTGCTGCCTGAAATAATCCAATTGGCAGTTATCTTGGTCTGTGAGGTAGACTTCAGTACATAAACCGCATGCTGGGATAAGGGATGAAAACATATCGTCATCACAGCACCTCTGGCCTGCCTATCTCTTGATTTCTTTTATGTGGAGACTAAGTCCTTGGGTGTCAGCCTTCATTACTTGAAGGTTTCTGATCTATGCAACTGAAAAAAGTCCTAACTGATATAGATGTAAAGTACTTCATTAAGTCATTAAAAAAAAAAATTGTGGATTGTAGATGAGCAGCATCCAAANAAAACCATAGCCTTGAGTAGACGGACCTTAGTTGGCAAAGTAATGTCTCTGCTTTTGAATATACTATCTAGGTTGGTCATAACTTTTCTTCCAAGGAGTAAGCGTCTTCTAATTTCATGACTGCAGTCACCATCTGCAGTGATTTTGGAGCCCCCCAAAATAAAGTCTGACACTGTTTCCACTGTTTC
Organism: Neotragus pygmaeus; assembly: GCA_006410875.1. Lineage (NCBI taxonomy): Eukaryota > Metazoa > Chordata > Mammalia > Artiodactyla > Bovidae > Neotragus > Neotragus pygmaeus. Next base: position 373,568 of record SJYV01029015.1, on the reverse strand, counting down.
CCCATCTATTTCCCATGAAGTGATGGGACCTTTGGGAGCCCAGAAAAACCAAAAACTTGTGGTGTGGCGCCACCTGCTGGAAAAAAGAGAAAATCCTCTCACCTGTTGACTTGTTAGAAATCAAATTTTAAAAAACGAAAAACCTTTATCTAAAGAAGAAAGGTGTTTCATGCTTCAAATGTCCCAGCAGAGGAAGAACTCATCAAGCACCATGAAGAATCACAGTAACACTGCCACAAAAGAAAATGATGATTCTCTAGAAACCAAATTTAAAGTCCCAGAACAGTGCAGCCCAATAGAGAATTCAAAACGACTGTCATGAAGAAGTGCAACAAGTGATAAGAAAACTCAGGGATGAACTTAATGAGGAGAAGATATACTTTCCCAAAGAGACTGAAACTCTAAAAAGGAACCAAACAGAAATTCTGGATCTGAAGGACTCCAGAAGTGAGATGAAGAATACATACTTTAGAAAAGGATTAGAAGTAGAGAAGACCATATGGAAGTGAGAATTAGCAAGTTTAAAAATATAAATATAGAAATGATACAGTTAGAAAAGGAAAGGGAATTAAGATTCAAAATAACAGAGAGAAAATTCTACAAGAACTATCCAAATCTTTTAAGAAAGGCAACCTTAAGATATTGGGTGTCCCAGAAGCAGGAGAGAGAGAGAGAGAGAAGTGAGCAGAGAGTTTATTTAAAGAAATGATAGTGGAGAACATCTCTCAAACCGGGGAAAGGAATTGCATGTACAAGTCCATGAAGCCAAGAGAATACCCGATTGCCTCAGTGCAAAAAGGTGTTGCTAGTGGTAAAGAATCTGCCTGCCAATGCAGGAGATGCAAGAGATGCGGATTTGATCCCTGAGTCTGGCAGATCCCCTGGAGGAGGAAATGACACCCTACTCCAGTATTCTTGCCTGGAAAATGTCATGGGCAGAGGAGCCTGGAAGGCTGAGCAACTAATACGTCACATACGAGATTCTAAGAGATAAGTTATGGCACAGTTTTTTTTGATTAAGAGACATTCAGCACCTCCTGGAAAGTGTCTGAAGAGTGTGATTTTTTCATTTGCTTCTTAAACACGCTCTTGGTAAGAACCAAGGTGCAACGTGATAGCAGATAGGAACTGCTTTGTTCCACTGGGTGGTTTGCAGCTTTGTTCCACTGGGTGGGTTCAAATCTGATTTGACCCCAGTGGAGCTTAGTGCACCCATGTTTTTCAGAGATGGGAGCAAAGAAGAGATATCTGAGGCCCAAGTCCCTGGGCAAGATGGAGAGGCAGCACTCGGGGGCCTGTGAGAGGCCCTGGCCGACACGCTGGGTTCTGGCTAGCCTTCCCAGCCAGGGTGTGTGGGGACACCTCTGACACCTCCACAGTCACACCTGTGCCACTTTCTCCTGACCAGTGATACCTTGGCCCTGTGGGTAGCTGTGTGCAAGGGTGCCCGTTCAAAGAGTTGCCTCTCAAACGTTTTGAACCACCTGTGGGAGCCAAGCACGCATTTACACCCTATGAGATCTGGGGATGTAACCCAAAACCTGAACTTTCTTTGAAGTTTCATGATTTAGCTTTAAAAAAGAATGAGCGTTTTGCTTTCTGTTCCTCGAAAGGATTGGCAACCCTTGCTTTGGAGCACTGATAAGTGTGGGCCCGCGATGGGGTGGTACCCTAGGCTGTCCGTACTACCAGCGCCCTGGAGACCCACAGCTGGCTCCCAGAACCTGGGGCCGGGTGGGCCTGGTGGCCTGGCCTGCATGGAGCAGTCAGGCCTGCAGAGGGCACTCTTCCCCCGCACGAGGTGGAGTCAGGTTTTGGGAACCACCAGGAGTTGGAGCCTGCGTCACTTTTATGAAAGGATGCTCTTACCTTTCCTTGAAAGCCTTCCTTGAAAGCTGTTCTCAGCAAAGCTCCTGAGTCAAGCTCTGTGATGACAACTGCAGGCCACAGTCCTCTGTCTCAGATGACTCCCCGCTGGGGTTCCTGAAGTCTCCCAGTAACCCAGCCACATGCCAGCATCTGGAACTCTCCCAGCCTGGGGGCTCTGATGCCCATGCTCGACAGCCAGGGCTGTGTGCTCCAACAGAGCTGAGCGACCGGAATGCTGAGTGTCCCTTGTCTGAATGCATCCAGACGTCCCACAGCCCATCAGCCACGGCAGCGTTTCAGTGTGTGCTGGGCACACAGCCCTGGTCTGGGAGCAGAAGTGGGAATATCTGTGTTCATCCCTAATGCTCCCAAGGAATTGAGGGGACAGGCCCAATGTGTGGGGAGAGCACAGAGGAGTCCAGGACAAGGGAACACACTGGGCTGTTGTGGGGTGTGGCCTGGAGAGGATGACTTCTCTGAGTGCCTGCATTGGCTTATACAGACCACAGTGATGGCGCCGATCCCCAGTCCTACAGCTGCTCCCTTAACTGGAAACCTGGAGCCTCAGGGACAGAGACCACGCTGGATGTCCCCATACGGAGTAAACACACAGCAAGAGCTTGATGAGTGGACGAGCCCTTAGCTGTAGCGGGAGTTCCGGGGAGAGGCCGAGAGGCGGTAGCAGTCACCCTCCAGCTCCACAGAAAGCAGAGTGACCCTGGGTGACTCTGACAGCCGAGGACCACCTTCTAACAACCAGGAGGAGCCCCGGCTCGCCTCCCTGAGGTTCCGGTGTGCAGAGGGGTCCTGACTGGCCCCAGGACCAGAAACCAGCCTTGCAATATCTGTTCTCCACCATCTAAGCACTATAAGGACCGGCTTTGTCAAAGGCTCTTGCTCGTTCACAGGAGAATGACCCAGAGAAAAGGTGACTCGTTGCTGGAAGAGGACCTAACAGCTGGTCAGACCGCGAGGTCACCCTGCTAATGCACAGAAGCCCAGAATGGAGGTGTAGGTCACAGTCACCTGCAGGCCAAGTCCCTGTATCAAGTGCCTCTACCCAGACCGGTGGCAGGCCCCTGAATCCACCACAATTACATCCTTCCTTTGGGCCACTGGGACTTCTGGACTTGTGGCCAGTGTTGATCAGGAGGCTTAGGGCGCGGGGCAGAGGGTCGGGTGGGAGGCACCTGCATCTGGTCCCGGAGGAGGGCCCACCAAGGAGCCCAGCCCTCGTGGGGACCTGTGTTGGGGTTGGGGGGCAGGGCACAGCCCTCTCTGTTTTCCCTCTTCACTCAGGAAACCACCTGCTCCTCTCATTCCAGGTCTCCAAAAAGTACAGCGACATTGAGGAGTTTTACCAGAAACTTTGCAGTCGTTACGCGACGGCCAGCCTGCCTCCACTCCCCAGGAAGGTCCTGTTTGTTGGGGAGGGTGACATCCGGGAGCGGAGGGCCCTGTTCGATGAGATTCTGCGCTGCATCTCCAAGGATGCCGAGCTGGCAGGCAGCCCTGAGCTGCTGGAATTCTTAGGTACCTGAGGCCCTGTCCCAAATCCCTACGGGCCCCTGGCCCAGAACTAGGCCTTGCTGCCCTGGCTTGCAGGGAGAGGGGCGAGGGGTGGTCCACAGCACCCTCTGCAGCCCAGAGACCTCAACCAGGCTGTTGAGTCACGTGGGCTTCATTCACTGCCATGCTTGGGCCGGGGTCGTGGTGGTGGTGGGAAGGGGCCTGGGACCCAGCCCCGGAGGACGGACTGCGTGGGTGCTGGACGGGGCTCACCCAGGGGCCTTCTCCTTAGTCTGACCCCTCCCGTTCCCCTCCTGGCCAGCCCCCTCCAGAGCGCCCCTTCACACGTATACACACACACACGCACATGCACACACACTTATGGAGAAGCAGGATCAGGTGGTCTGCCTTTCCTAGCCTCTCTGTGCCTCGGTTTCCTTATCTCTAAAATGAAGCTACAATTAGGATCTATCACATGAGATTTTTGCAATATTTAAATGATTTATACATATCAAATGGCAACCCACTCCAGTATTCTTGCCATAAAATTCCATGAACAGAAGAGTTGGGTGGGCTATAGTCCATGGGGTCGCAAAGAGTTGGATACGAGTGAGCAGCTGAGCATACCTGAAAAAATGTTCTTCGTGTGATGCTTACCCCATGAAATGGAAGGTTCGTGAGATTTTGCAAGGGATCTTACATTTGTCTTAATAAAATAACAGAGCATAACGTAATACAACATAATCGATACCACCTACTTCCACATGTCGTATCAGTGTACATATTGCATCCTGTGTGACAGGCATTCTGTGGCATGTTGATGCGTTCTTTACCCACAGGGTGATATATCTTAGGAGTTCACTGCTTTCAAAAATACGCTGTTCAGCAACTGGATAGAGTTAAACAAGCATTCTAAACCCATGCTTCTCAAACCATCGGTGGGGGAAGGGCTAACTATTTTTATTCCCGATCTGTCGCAGACAAGCATTCCAAGGTGCTATGGAAGTTTCTGGATCTTGTTCCCCGTTTCTGTAGTTGCCTCATTGTGGACACCCGCCGGTAGACCACACTTTGAGAAGTGCTTATGTAAGCCAGTTTGTGGTGACACCATCCCAGTTTGTTCTGGAATCTTCCACCTGCTCACTGTGCCTTGTGGAGTTCATAGTCCAGACCCTCGGAGCAGGTCTCATCAGTGGTTGGCTAGGCAGGGCTCCCCGACGCGCCCCACCACAAGCACGTTGTTTCCGGAGCTGTTCTGTGAGGATCCCAGACACTGTCTGGGCTCCCATCAGCCTGTGGACTGTAGTCTGTAGTCCCGACGGGCCCTGGGTTGCAGAGGTTGAGGAACTGCTGTCTCTCTTCTGAGGCTCCCGCTTGTAAATGCTGCACCCTACGCTTTGCTGACCTTCCCCTCTACACTCACCCACACAGACCTGCCATCCTAGTCCCAGGAAGTGGCAGGAGGCCTCCAGCCCTGGGTGCTGGTACAGGAGCTTATGTGACAGGAGGTGCTAGGCACCATCTCTGTCTCCCTCCACAGGCACCAGGTCCCCCGGGGCTGCGGATCTCAGCGGCAGGGATGTCTCGGTCCTGGACACAGACAGCCAAGCAGGGGACGAGGATGCTTTGGACTTCTTCCAGCAGCAGGATCAAGTGGAAGATGAGGGTCTCCCTACGCTGGGCCACCAGGACGGGGATGCAGGGAAATCCTCGGAGGAGGAGGAGGAGGCCCTGGACCCTCTGGGCATCATGCGGTACGTCTCCCCTTCTGGGTGGGGCACCCCCCATCTGGCTTGCTCCAGGCTCCTCCCTCTCTCCTGGGAGTCAGAGAAAATCCATCTCCCTAGATCATCACCCAGAGGGGGCCCAGTACTCAGGGGGACCGGCTCTCTGTTCATCCTCAACATCTCCTGGGTCTTTGGGGCTGGGCCCAGGTATCGCCTGCCTCTCCCCAGTCACAGGGTGGCCCCCCAGCATTCTGCACTGAGGCCTGGCAGGCTGCCACCCCAACCCTGACACTTTAGCAGCCCAGGCATCCTGAACCTGGGCCAGGAGGCCTGGGTTCTCTGTCCAGCTCATCATGGAGCCTGTGACTTGCTTCGTGTGGCCTGGGTCCCGCTGCCCTGACGGTGGGGCTGTTTACCTTGGCCCTGCCTTCAGGTAAGGCTGGAGGGGACTGATGACCCCTAAGGTGCTGAGAGTGCTGGAAGGAGGTAGAGTAAGCCCTCTGAAGACTGTGGTTCCCTCTGTGTCACATGCGTGAACACACGTGCACACGCACGTGCACTGGGGAAGAAGAGACAGCCAGCTGTGGTCTTGAAGGCCCCTTGGTGTCCAGAGTCTGCCACCCTCCTGTTCCATCTCCTTTCCTGGCCCTCTGACCGCCTTCAGCTAATCAGTGAGCTGCCCGTGAGTCCCCGTGGTGAGCCCTCTGAGCTGGAGGAGGAGCTGCAGGCTAGATGAGACTAGAGAGCAAGACATCAGCTTCCCAGGCCCCTCCAGCGGGCACCAGCTGAGGCGGTGGGCAGGACCTCCCAACCAGAAGGAGACAGGGTAGCCAGACAGACTCAGCACCATCACCGCTTCCCCCAGGACCCTCACTTCTTGGGCGAAATGAGAAAGAAGCAAGGTGGAACCATTGGTTTTGAGCACCTACTATGCACCAGATGGTGTGCCGTGCCCTTTGTCTCACGGATCTCATTGACAGCCTGCCCCTCAAGCAGGCATTGTCACGTCGCTTGACACATTAGAGAGACTGACGTCTGCAGGGGCCAGATGCCCATGGTCAGAGGGCTGGGGAACAGTGGTGCTGGGATGCAAATGGAGCTCGGAATCCTGTCTGAGACCTCGGAGCCAACTGCCTGCACAGGAGTCCTGGCAGTTTATCCCTCTCCACCAGTTTTCTGCAGCAGAAGCACAGGGTAGTGATGGCAACCAGTCTCTTGGGGCTCTTGTGTAGGGTGAGTGGCTTAGATGTCACGGCCCCGTCTTTCTGCCTCTCCACCTCCGCAGAGTTGGACTGCAGACCCAGGGTGACGTTGTCTCTGCCCATCTGGCAAGTCCTGTTCCAGAAAGAAATTAGAGCTGAAGAGAGATGAGGCAGAGGCAAGTCCAACTTGAACAGCATGAAAAGTGCCGTCCAGAGAGCTCTGCCCACTGCCCGCAGGGCTTCCTCTCCTGTGTGACGGTGAGGGTGGGTGCATGGGGACATGTGGTCACAGGGCCACGGTGAGGCCAGCCTAGAGGGGCCAAGGAGCCCGACTTGAGAAAGATCCCAGGTGCTCAGGGAGATGGGAGACGAGAGCTGGAGGCCCTGCAGCTCCTTGGTGCCCAGGAGTTAGGCCTCTCCCATCCCCCCATGCTGGCCTTGACCTGGGAGAAGGTCAGTGTCCCTGAGGGAGCGACAGTGAGATCATGTTGGGAGAAGTTCATCATCAGCCTTGGGCAGCCCGAGGGACGTGTTGGGCTGTATTTGTTTGAACTCATCCTGTCTGTTGTTCTGAGTAACTGCATATTACTCGCCGTCAGACTGAGATCGGCTTGCGTAGTTTGTGCCAGCCTTTGGCTGAAGGATATGCTTAGCAAAGCTGCTCCTTTTTTGGGTAGGAAAATGCTCTTTGGGGTTGGCAAGGGCTGCCTTTGAGTTCCTGCTTCTACTTCAGTAGCAGATTGTCGGGGAAGGTGCTGACTGTCCAGGGACCCCCACTTTGGCCCCTCAGTGCCATCCCCAGCTCTGCAGGGGCCTCCTTCCTGAATCTGAGGAGAGCTGAGCACCTGAAAGAAATCCCGGAGTCTTTTGACCTGTCAGTCTTTTCTTAACCAATGTGACAATAGTCAGTGCTATTGCCTCCATTGGGAATAATAACAACTGCCTTTACATGGGTAGATATTTTCTATTCTATTTTTTTTAAAAAAGGTCGTGACTCACCACATTGCTTTCTAGATCCGTTGTGGATCTGGCTTGGGAAATGGTGCCCTAGGAAGCTAGCCCTGGCATCAGGCCCATTCTGTGTATGAAGAGGCTGATGTTTGGGGTCTGGTGATTCATTCACATTCATCCAGCCCCAAATGGCAGAGTTAGGACTTGATGCCACCTCCCTGCCTTGGCCCTCGATCCAGTCTTCCAGCAGGGCCCTAGGATTATTCCCCCCTTTCACAGATGGGAACATAGAGGACAGAGCTGAGAGGGCGCTTGGCCAGAGCCTGGGGTGCGGCAAAGCCCTGCCTTGAAGTCAGTTTTCCCCTCGGCCTCTCGTGGGCCCCAGGTGGGCCCGTTAACCCTTTTGGTGCAGTGCGGCCCACCCCACCCTGCGGTGAGGAACACTCTGATCTTTGCAGGAGTGATATGCTCTGCGTGCTCATTTCTCCATCCTGTGCTCTCAGTTCCTCTGTAGATGCAGCATCTCTGCCTTCCCAGCCACCCCACCCTGAGCGCCCATCTGGGCATGGCTCTGGCGCTCCGTTTCCAGGCGACAGATGTCGGCCCTTCCTGCCATGGCCACTGTGGGGCGCTGTTGCTCCACTGCGGGGCTGCTGGGAGGGTGAGCCAGGGCACAAAGCAGGGCTTTCCTTTGTCTGTTAAACCTGGTTTTGATTAGGGAAAGAGGCGTTACTACACCATTAGAAAGTGCCTTAAGACAGAAGAAAAACCCTCACCACCCAGCCACTCTCCTGTTTGCAGATTTTTTTTTTGTTTGCATCCCTGTCCCAGGCTGATCCACATAACTGCAAACATAGCACACAAGCCTTTTTTACTCTGCTTTTTCACTTAATGTCCTCACCATCCCTTTCCATGTGGAACACAGTTTTCATATTTAACTTTCTGTTTCAGAGATTTCACAGTTCTAAGAAAGGTGAAGTTCTCCCATAATAGTTCTGCCTTCGGCTGGAAATACTCTGCTAGAAATATTTTTAACTGTAACTCAAATAATATACAATTAGCGTAGAAAAATTAAAAGCACCTTTAAAAGCCCTTTTGTCATGAAGGTATATGCTTCTGGTTCAGTTCAGTTCAGTTCAGTCGCTCAGTCATGTCTGACTCTTTGCGACCCCATGAACTGCAGCACGCCAGACCTCCCTATCCATCACCAACTCCCAGAGTTTACCCAAACGCATGTCCATCGAGTTGGTGATGCCATCCAGCCATCTCATCCTTTGTCGTCCCTTTCCCTTCCAGCCCTCAATCTTCCCAGCATCCGGGTCTTTTCAAATGAATCAGCTCTCCATATCAGGTGGCCAAAGTATTGGAGTTTCAGCTTCAGCATCAGTCCCTCTAATGAACACCCAGGACTGCTCTCCTTTAGGATGGACTGATTGGACCTCCTTGCAGTCCAAGGGACTCTCAAGAGTCTTCTCCAACACTGCAGTTCAAAAGCATCAATTCTTCGGCGCTCAGCTTTCTTTATAGTTCAACTCTCACATCCATACATGACTACTGGGATAAAACATAGCCTTGACTAAACGAACTTTTGTTGGCAAAGTAATGTGTCTGCTTTTTAATATGCTGTCTAGGATGATCATAACTTTCCTTCCAAGCGGCAAGCATCTTTTATTTCATGGCTGCAGTCACCATCCGCAGTGATTTTGGAGCCCAGAAAAATAAAGTCAGCCACTGTTTCCCCATCTATTTGCCGTGAAGTGTTTGTTTCTCTGCCACTCTTGCCTTTCCACACAAGCATTTTTAGTTGGCACATTCCTACTAACATATAAAAGGTTTTCAGAATTTTCTATGAAAAGAATTCATTTTCAATTCAGTTCAGTTCAGTCGCTCAGTCGTGTCCGACTCTGCGACCCGATGAATTGTAGCTTGTCATGTCTCCTTGTCATGGGTGGAATTGGCCCAGGGAGTCCCTCAAGTCCTGCATGACCTTGGGTGGGATCCCTCATGGGTGGGATCTCCCATGCTGGCTCCTGGCAATCTCTGGTTCCTCTGCCTTTTCTAAACCCAGCTTGAACATCTGAAAGTTCACGGTACACGTATTGCTGAAGCCTGGCTTGGAGAATTTTGAGCATTACTTTACTAGCATGTGAGATGAGTGCAATATTCCGGTAGTTTGAGCATTCTTTGGCATTGCCTTTCTTTGGGATTGGAATGAAAACTGACCTTTTCCAGTCCTGTGGCCACTGCTGAGTTTTCCAAATTTGCTGGCATATTGAGTGCAACACTTTCACAGCATCATCTTTTAGGATTTGAAATAGCTCAACTGGAATTCCATCACCTCCACTAGCTTTGTTCATAGTGATGCTTAAGGCCCACCTGACTTCACATTCCAGGATGTCTGGCTCTAGGTGAGTGATCACATCTTCATGATTATCTTGGTCGTGAAGATCTTTTTTGTACAGTTCTTCTGTGTATTCTTGCCACCTCTTCTTAATANCTGGCAATCTTGATTCCAGCTTGTGCTTCCTCCAGCCCTGCATTTCTCATGATGTACTCTACATACAAGTTAAATAAGCAGGGTGACAATATACAGCCTTGACATACTCCTTTTACTATTTGGAACTAGTCAGTTATTCCATTTCCCGTTCTAACTGCTGCCTCCTGACCTGCATACAGGTTTCTCAAGAGGTAGATCAGGTGGTCTGATATTTCCATCTCTTGAAGAATTTTCCACAGTTTCTTGTGATCCACACAGTCAAAGGCTTTGGCATAGTCAATAAAGCAGTAATAGATGTTTTTCTGGAACTCTCTTGCTTTTTCAATGATTCAGCAGACATTGGCAATTTGATCTCTGGTTCCTCTGCCTTTTCTAAAACGTGCTTGAATATCTGGAAGTTCATGCTTCACGTATTATTGAAACCTGGCTTGGAGAATTTTGAGCATTACTTTGCTAGCATGTGAGATGAGTGCAGTTGTGTGGTAATTTGAGCATTCTTTGGGATTGGAATGAAAACTGACCTTTTTCAGTCCTGTGGCCACTGCTGAGTTTTCCAAATTTGCTGACATTGAGTGCAGCACTTTCACAGCATCCTCTTCCAGGATTTGAAATAGCTCAACTGGAATTCCATCACCTCCACCAGCTTTGTTTGTAGTGATGCTTCCTAAGGCCCACTTGAGTTCACATTCCAGGATGCCTGGCTCTAGGTGAGTGATCATACCATCGTGATTATCTGGTTCGTGAAGATCTTTTTTGTACAGTTCTGTGTATTCTTGCCACCTCTTCTTCGTATCTTCTGTTTCTGTAAGGTCCATGCTATTTCGGTCCTTTATCAAGCCCATCTTTGCAGGAAATGTTCCCTTGGTATCTCTAATTTTCATGAAGAGATCTCTAGTTTTTCCCATTCTATTGTTTTCCTCTATTTCTTTGCACTGATCACTGAGGAAAGCTGTCTCTTTTTTTTTTAATTTACTTATTTTAATTGGAGGCTAATTACTTTACAATATTGTATTGAGGAAGTCTCTTATCTCTCCTTGCTATTCTTTGGAACTCTGCATTTAAATGCTTATATCTTTCCTTTACTCCTTTGCTTTTCACTTCTCTTCTTTTCACATCTATTTGTAAGGCCTCCTCAGACAGCCATTTTGCNTAATTACTTTACAATATTGTATTGAGGAAGTCTCTTATCTCTCCTTGCTATTCTTTGGAACTCTGCATTTAAATGCTTATATCTTTCCTTTACTCCTTTGCTTTTCACTTCTCTTCTTTTCACATCTATTTGTAAGGCCTCCTCAGACAGCCATTTTGCTTTTTTGCATTTCTTTTTTTTGGGGATGATCTTGATCCCTGTCTCCTGTACAATGTCACAAACCTCTGTCCATAGTTCATTAGGCACTCTATCAGATTGACATTCTTAAATCTATTTTTTACTTCCACTGTATAATCATAAGGGATTTGATTTAGGTCATATTTGAATGGTCTAGTGGTTTCCCCTACTTTCTTCAATATAAGTCTGAATTTGGCAATAAGGAGTTCATGATCTGAGCCACAGTCAGCTCCCAGTCTTGTTTTTGCTGACTGTATAGAGCTACTCCATCTTTGGCTACAGAATTCTGTAGCCAATCTGATTTCAGTGTTGACCATCTGGTGATGTCCATATGTAGAGTTTTCTCTTGTGTTGTTGGAAAGAGGATGTTTGCTATGACCAGTGCGTTCTCTTGGCAAAATTCTATTAGCCCTTTGCCCTGCTTCATTCTGTACTCCAAGGCCAAATTTGCCTGCTACTCCAGGTGTTTCTTGGCTTCCTACTTTTGCATTCCAGTCCTCTACAATGAAAAGGACATCTTCTCTGGTGTTAGTTCTAAAAGGTCTTGGAACACAAAGTGATGTTGTTGTCAGAATTTTCTGACATATCCCAAAGGAAGTCCATTCAGTTCTTATCTCTAGGGAAAATAACTTTGATCCCCTCTCTTCACAACAAGTTTTTTTAAAGTTAGCCTTAATTGAGCCCCTACTCTGTGTCAGCCATCATGTGAAGCATTTTGCATGCATGATCTCATTTTCTCCACAATAAAATTGAACAGATGAAGAAACTAAGGCCAAAAGTAGTTCAGTAACTTGTCCAAGGTCACATAACCTGCCCCTTCCTTATGGGTTTCAACTCTTCTCAACCTGAGGCCGTTTACTGCCAGCAAATGACATGGAAGAAACATTTTTGATAGGATCTTGAGAAGGAAGAACCTCGATCCCAATCTTAGGATCCTGCCTGGAGGAAGTGTGTCTGCCAGGAGGAACCTAGCCTGGGTAGATCTCCCCAAGGGATCTGGGTAAAATTCCCTGCACACTCGTGTGGTTTACCTGGACAGTTTGGTCTCAGCCACAAGACTCTCCCAGGCATTGTCTTCAGTGAGCAGGAACTGCAGTTCTTCCCTGCTCACTCTCTCTGGGAAATAATGATGACATCAGTAAAGTTTTGGCTCTCTACACAGAAATAAAAGAAAAAAGATTACAAGAAATTATGGTGGAACATAAACGGTATTGAGTTTAAAGTGGCTCAGCAGTAATGCATCTGCAGTTCAGGAGACGCATGAAACGTGGGTTCCATCCCCGGGTCAGGAGTATCCCCTGGAGGAGGAACTGGCAGCCCACTCCAGTATTCTCGACTGGAGAATCCCATGGAAAGAGGAGCCTGGCAGGCTACAGTCCATGAGGTTGCAAAGTCTGGACACGATTGAGCGACTGAGCAAACAAGAGCACACACAAAGTGGCTCAAGTTCACCTTCCTGAGCAAAAGGCACCTGGGGCACTGTTCATGGATTCATCTGGGGTTATAGGTAGTCCGTTCCCCTGCCCCTAATTCATAAGTTGAAATCCTGATGCCTCCTTCCCCCTGCAATGACTGTTTTAGGAGATAAGGCCTTTAAGGCAGTAATTAGGTAAAAAGAGACCATTTGTGCAGAGTCCTAATCCAGTAAGATCGGTGCCCTTATTAGAAGAGCCGTCAGATTTCTTTCTCTCTCTACCCCCTGAGCAGAAAGCCTGCTAAATTTTCCCCTTTTCCCTGCATCACTTAGGGAGAAAGGAAACTAGAACTTACCTGGAGGGAACCCACAGAAATAACTCTGTATTGATTGACGGGGGCGGGGGGTGGGGTCGGTGGGGGAAACAATGGAGCACCTGGGTGTCTGCAGGGGTGCTTGAGATCAAAGGACCAGTATCTGCCTGAGGCAGTCACATGTGGTAAGCAGGTGCTTCTATATAGGAGCATTGGGAAAACGCCCTAACACAGCTTGGGGGTGGGGGAATGCTAGAGAGAGGGAGAGGTTTCCACCTGAAACTAACACATTCCTGGTAGAGGGGACAGCAGCACACCGGGCAGGACCTACTGTGCGGCGGGCACTGGCCCAGGCCTCGGACGCGCGTGGCATTTCACCCTCATGAACATAGGGAAACACTGTTTCCATTTTACAGGTGAGGTCCGTTAAGGAGCCCCAGGTCACACAGGTGGGGTGTGGCAAAGGCCAGCCTGGGGTTTAGCTCAGGGTCCACTGCCCTCACAGAGCAGCTGGCTGCACAGCAGGGCAAGAGCTGGAGGAAGCAGCCTCTGCGGTGGTGCCCCAGGGCCTGTGAGCAGGAGGAGGCTGAGACCAAGGGAGAGGGCAGGAGACGCTCCGGATGCTGGGAGGCCACCTCCCCTGCCCCTCCTGGCCTTGGGGAATCCCCCTGCTGTCCCCCTCCCAGTCCTGCCTACACTTCTGAGTCAGTTGCTAATGACAGTGGGGAGAGGAAGTGAGCACCTTAACTGATGCTTTCTTGAGAGAACCAAACCTACTTCCTTTTAGGTTCCCCAGAAAAGAGTCACTATGGGCAGAGGAAACAGGGTTGGCCCCCTCTTGTAGACTTTCCTGAGTTACTGAGGCTCTGGCCTATAAAAGTCCTCCCAAATAGACCTANTTAACTGATGCTTTCTTGAGAGAACCAACCCTACTTCCTTTTAGGTTCCCTAGAAAAGAGTCACTATGGGCAGAGGAAACAGGGTTGGCCCCCTCTTGTAGACTTTCCTGAGTTACTGAGGCTCTGGCCTATAAAAGTCCTCCCAAATAGACCTATTGTCAAATGGAAATAAGTTGAGGTAGAAAGAGCAGTGTGCTCTCAGCCCTTCCTGTGAACTCTGCATCCATCCAAATGGCCTTGGTCACCACCCTGGGCCCCTGGGACCAAAGTCACTGGTGTCACTGTTGCCTTCATGGAAGGACTACAGGGACCTAGACATCACCCACTCAATGGCCATGAGTTGAGCAAGCTCCAGGAGTTGGACAGGGAAGCCTGGTGTGCTGCAATCCATGGGACTGCAAAGAGTTAGACACATGACTGAGTGACTGGACTGAACTGAACTGAGACTATAAGGGTTGTAGGTGACATGCTCAGAATGGCTAAGCGGTGGACTTAGGGCCCTCTCCCAGGAACCATGGGAGCAGAGCAGGGGACTTCCTGGGGATTTCTCAGACGAAGTATTGCCAGGATTGGGCTTTGAAAGATGAGCGTAACTTTGCCACACGGTAGGAGCAGGTGTTTCTGGAAGAAGGATCTGAGGGAGGAAGTGCCTAGAACCTGCATGAGTGTGCCTCTCAGCAGCAGGAGTATGACCAGTATGCAGGGAGCAGCTGGTATCTTCTGGGACTGTGCCAAGTGCTGGCAGTGTGAAGGTGAATAAGGCAGGCAGGTTGGCGAGTGAGGGTGGATGGAGAGGGCAGAGGGGCTGGGAAGAAGGCCATGGAGTAGATGGAGAACTATTGGCAAAGGACCTCACAGGCTGTTGGTGGCGGGTCGTCCTTCACAGAGCCCAGAGCACAATGTACTCGGCCATGAAGGACTGAACAGGACAGGACTGGGCTTGTGTATCTAAGGGAGTCAACAGGGAGGGTGGGATTAGCTCAGGGTGGGACCAGGTGGGCATGGTGTTTGTTTAATCTGAGCATCCCAGATGTAAGGGTGTTCACTTTCTCTTTTGCTTCTCCAGGTATATCTGGGCTCAGAGGGTGTGTGTGGTTTATTGCACAGCTGGTGGCTGCATTTGCAGAAATGAGAACAACTGGATCTTGTTCACACTTGGCCAGGGGAAGACTCCTGGGTAAGCAGGGGGGTAGACCCCGCCCATCTCCCCATCCTCAGGACAACTGCCTGTGAAAAGGATGATTGTCACTAGTTGACAGAAGGAAACAGAAGCTCAGAGAGATGAGGTCATGGCCAGAGGGGCAGGTTAAGCAGGGACAGAGCCTGGATGTGGGGGCAGGTGTGTCTCAGGGCTTCCTCCCACCCCCAAGGCCTCTAAACGGTGCAGAGGGAGGTTGA
>SJYV01029015.1:330653-358433 GCA_006410875.1 Neotragus pygmaeus | reverse complement strand
ATGGTAGCTTGAGTGGGGAAGGCCTTTGCAGATCCTCAAAGATTCAGAATTTAATGAGGCCAAGGCTTCCCTGGTGGCTCAAACAGTAAAGAGTCTGCCTGCCATGCCGCAGACCCGTGTTTGATCCCTGGGTCGGGAAGATCCCCTGGAGAAGGGAATGGCAACCCATTCCAGTATCCTTGCCTGGAGAATCCCATGGACAGAGGAGCATGGTGGGCTATATAGTCCATGGGGTCACAAAGACTGAGTAACACTTTCTTTTCAATGAGGTCAGTGGCTCTGGAGGTGGCACAGGCGACAGAAGGGAAAAACTGGTTCTAATTCTGATTCTGTGTGTGACCTCAGGGAATAATAATAATAAAGCTAACTCACACTGAGTGCTCGGTGTGCCAGAAAGAAAGTCAGTGAAGTCGCTTAGTCTTGTCCGACTCTTTGTGACTCCATGGACTGTAGCCTTTCAGGCTCCTCCGTCTATGGGATTTTCCAGGCAAGAATACTGGAGTGGGTTGTCATTTCCTTCTCCAGGGGATGGCTTCCCTGGTGGCTCTGATGGTAGTCTGCCTGCAGTGCGGGAGACACTGTGTGCCAACCTAAATCCACCCTAGATAATAATCTCTTTCAATTCTCAACACAGTCCTGTGAGATACATACTAGTACTACCCCATTTCCAGGTGAGAAAGCTGAGGACCAGAAAGGTAAAACTTGCCCACATCACGAGGGGGAGAATGAAGTGGAACCGGGACCCCTATTCATTCCTTTCTGACCCCCAAGCCTCACTCCTTAAGCAACTGCATCTGGCCTCAATTTGGCAAATTGCTTAGCCTCTCCACGCCTTGATGCTCTTGTGTGTACAGACAGCATCAGGCTCACGGTATGGACTCAATATATGTTGGTGGAATGAGTGAACGACCCCCACACCCCTCAAGGTGGTTGTAAAGACTGTAGTAAATGGAGTTGCTGCACACAGCAGGCACTTCCGTGCCTTCATCAGCTTACCTAAAGAACCTCTGGAGCCCTGGGCCCAAGGAAGCTACAGATCCCTGCTCCACACCTATGGACGTTTGGGAGCATTTCCAGCTGAGACCTCCACCCTCACTGGTCCTTTCTTCTCCCTTTCCTTTCAGAGCCACCAAAATGCATTGACCTGGGCAGCTGACAGATGAAAGAGTACATTTGGGAGACTCCAGACTCCAGTAGCTAGAGGAGTTGAAATAAGATTTATATCCACTTTTTCATTCAGAGAGGCCAAACCACATTCAGGCCTCTTTTTTCCCCCCCTTAATCATGTATGTGTAAGTGAGGACTGGTTTATAAAGGCATCTCCATATGTCAGTCTGTCTCACTGAGAGTGTTCAGCCCATCTGTATTTCCCCTAGAATTCATCCCATACCCAGATGCAGATGTACACACACCCCTGACTAGCAAGCAAGGGCACTATAGAGAAAGGGGGCTACAGAGGTAGCATGCATAGGCTTCAATTTATGGCCACCACCCAGACACAGTTTCAAAACAGTGCACTCGGGAGGCATTCATGTCCAATTTAACCACAGAAGCCCAAGTAGTCCTACTTCCGAATCAGCCTATGAGATTGATCTTGTCCAAAAATGTGAATTAAAAAAAAAAGAAAAGGCTAGGGACTTCCCTGGTAGTCCAGTGGCTAAGACTCAGTGCTGCCAGTGCAGGGGACCTGAGTTTAATCACTGGTCAGGGAACTAGATCCTACATGCTGAAACCAAAGATCCTGCATGCTGCAACTAAGAACCGGCAAAGCCAAATAAATAAATATTTAAAAAAATTAAATTTAAAAAAGGATAGTGATATCCTAGGATTACATCATACTGATGGTTGCACAATTTTGTGAATCTAGTATCCCTCCATATCTAAATGGGGGACAGTTCCAGGGCCCTCTTAAGATCCTCAAATTTGAAGATGCTCATGGTAAAGAACCCACCTACCAATGCAGGAGACCTAAGAGACTCAGGTTCGATCCCTGAGTTGGGAAGATTTCCTGGAGAAGGAAATGGCAACCCACTCCAGTATTCTTGCTTAGACAATCCCATGGACAGAGGAGCCTGGCAGGCTACAGTCCATAGGGCCACAGAGTCAGACATGACTGAAGTGACTTAGCACACATGCAAGTTCTGTACATAAAATAAGGTAATATTTTATTTTAATATAACCTATGCACAGTCTCCTGTATACTTTAAATCATCTCTAGATCACTCATAACACTTGATGCAATATAAATACAATGTAAATAAGTATAGCATTGTGTTAGTCACTCAGTTGTATCTGACTCTGGGTGATCTCATGGACTGTAGCCTGCTAGGCTCCTCTGTTCATGGAATTCTCCAGGCAAGAATACTGGATTGGGTAGCCATTTAAGTTTAATGTAAATGATATGTAAATAGTTGCTGACCATTGGCAAATTCAAGTTTTGCTTTTTGGGACTTTCTGGACATAGTTTCTTTTAATTTTTTCAGTCAACTGTCAGTTGAATTCATACAACTGATATGGATACAAAACCCATGGATACAGAGGGGTAATGGTATACTGGAGCCCACCAAACTGTACTTTTAAGTGGTGAAATTTATGGTATGTAAGTTATATCTCAGTAGAAGGAAAAACGGGGGGCACCATTCTTTTTAGTACTCCAGCACTCTTGATAAATGCTAACTCCCCTGACTCAGAAGATTCCTTGGTGGTCCAGTAGTTAAGACTTTGTGTTCTACTGCAGGGGTTGTGGGTTCGATACTTGGTTGGGGAACTGTGATCCCGTATGCCACAGGAAACAATAAAAAGAAATAAATAAATTGGGCCAAGATTAAAAAAAATCTAATCCTGGTGTAGGTAAAACAAAGGAGTCCGGCATCCTGTGGCTATTGTGCCTGGACCCTGGAAGGTACTGACAAGTCCANGATCCCGTATGCCACAGGAAACAATAAAAAGAAATAAATAAATTGGGCCAAGATTAAAAAAAATCTAATCCTGGTGTAGGTAAAACAAAGGAGTCCGGCATCCTGTGGCTATTGTGCCTGGACCCTGGAAGGTACTGACAAGTCCAAAAGCAGCCTATCTTTTATGCCCTTGAAGACAGCACTGTGGTGACACGGGGTCTGAGACTGGACCCTGCAGAAGAAAGGGGGCTTGGTGGTGGGGAGGACTTGCCTATTGCAACCCTGCATCTGTGAATGACAGATGTTGCTGCCATATTGGTAAACAAGGATGCTGCAATCTTCAAGCCACCACATTACAGCCACCTAGACCATAAGCCCTGAGGGAACTCAGGATGGAGGCAGGAAGCACTCCCTCCCCAGCTAGAAGTCAGCTGCTGCAACCACCGCCAGGGGGCACCCTGAGGAGACTCAGGATGAGAAAACACGGTATTCTGGCCCCTGAGGGCATACCAAGGAATGATGTCAGCAAGCCCAGACTTTTGCATCTTTCCTATGCATAGACAAGCACTAAATTCTTAACTTGAGATGTCTGGTGTTCTTTAACAGTAAGGTGACTCAGTGGTAAAGAATCCGACTTCCAGTGCATAAGACAAGGATTCGATCCCTGGGGTTGAGAAGATACTTGGAAGAAGGCATGGCAACCCACTCCAGTATTGCCTGGGGAATTCCATGGACAGAGGTGTCTGGCAGGCTACAGGTGGCCTGCAGGGGTCTCAAAAGAGTCGGACACCACTGAACAACTCAACAACAATAGCAGCAATATTTTGATGTTCTGACTACTTGGTCTTTGTTGCAGAAACTCCTATGTATCCTGGCTCCTCGCTTGCCTCTTTGGAGCAGTCCCGCAGGGCTATCTGAGAGGTTATGTCCTGGGCTTAAGTTCTCAGGGTGTTCACCAAATAAAACAAAACTCTCAGCTCTGAGGTTCTTTTTCTTTCCAGTTGATATACCGGAAAGTCATTTGGTGGGCCCATGGTGGATGGGCCAGTGTGGGGACCTATGTGTAACCTGTGGGGGTGCTCCAGGGAGCCTGCCTAGCCCTTGCAAGGCCCTTGTGTAAGCAAGCACACTCTTCGAAACCCCACTTCTGAATAAGGAAGCGCAACTTGACTTGTTGGGTTGGTGAAGAAATCTCCACTGAATTAAAAATAGCAAATAAATGTAAGAAGTCAAAATGCTGTACAAAGGGGAGAATTACTTTAAGTGTTTAATCATGGCTATGCTGACTGGGCATTTTAACTAAACACAGCTTTACGTTTTTCCAGCTCCTAAAGTTGCCCCATGGCTTGGGCATCAAATTCACCTTTTTTTCTAACTGAGGACAGAGAGAGGTCTAATTATTCTTAGGAGATAGCCCTATGGAGCAGTTCATTGATTAACAGATCAAGCACTTTGTTTCTTTTTTTGTTGTTGGTTGTTTTTTTTTTTTTTTTTTTTTGCTGTGCTGCATGGCTTGCAGGATCTTAGTTTCCCCAACCAGGGATCAAACCTGGGCCTCCTGCAGTGGAGGCACAGAGTTCTAACCACTGGAAAGTGAAAGTGAAAGTCCCTCAGTTGTGTCAGACTCTGCAACCCCATGGGCTTCTCCATGGAATTCTCCAGGCCAGAATACTGGAGTGGGTAGCTTTCCCTTCTCCAGGGGATCTTCCCAGCCCAGGGATCAAACTCAGGTCTCCTGCATTGAGGGCGGATTCTTTACCAGCTGAGCCACAAGGGAAGCCCAAGAATACTGGAGTGAGTAGCCTATCCCTTCTCCAGAGGATCTTCCCAACCCAGGAATCGAAGCGGGGCCTCCTGCATTGCAGGTGGATTCTTTACCAACTAAGCTATCAGGGAAGGCCCAACCTAACCACTGGACCACCATGGAATTCCCATAAGCATTTTATTTCTGATATAGATAACTGCCTTATTCTATTGATTAGAAAGGAAAAAAAAAANAGCGGGGCCTCCTGCATTGCAGGTGGATTCTTTACCAACTAAGCTATCAGGGAAGGCCCAACCTAACCACTGGACCACCATGGAATTCCCATAAGCATTTTATTTCTGATATAGATAACTGCCTTATTCTATTGATTAGAAAGGAAAAAAAAAAAAAAGAAGAAGAAAAAGAAAAAACCCACTCCAGAAGGAAAACTGGTTTGTCCTATAGAAGAGAGGGTCATCCTTGGAGGGTTGGTTGAACACAGTTCCACGCCTGGACTTTGAGGTTGTTGAGTGGGGAATGTTATAGAAATGCCAAGGATATGGGGCTTCCCTGGAGGTCCAGGGGTTAAGATTCTGTGCTTCCAGTTTAAAGGGTGTGGGTTTGATCCCTGATTGGGGAACTAAGATCCCACATGCTGCAAAGCGTGGCCAGAAAAAAATGCCAAGGACAGGTTAGGGCCCCCACGAAATGGGACAGATGTTAAAGAGATACAGTAATTGGTGGAATGGGCCACCCACCTAAAGTAAGTCTACCCCCAAAGGAATACTGAAGTCAACGAGAGAGCCAGAAAGCCTCCCAGATCCTAGAATATATAGACACCCCAACATAGGACCATGGGGATGATGCTTATGAATGATGCCTCAGGCTCCTGTACTTACTAGAACCCCTTCTCTGGCTGACCACACCAACACCCGTCCTCAATCCTTTGGGCGTATGCTGCCAAGTTCTGTATTTGCAGCCGTTGCCCCTTTCCCTTTAGTTTGCCAGGTTAGCCTCACCTCTATCTTTCTATAAATAGAAAGAATGCTTAGCACAGCCTTCAGAAAACCATGTGTAGCAAGCATCTGGAAGAGATAAAGGGCACTCACAGGACATCTTTGCTGGAGCTGGGTCTCCTTCCCTGGTAGGAATGCCTTGGGAGAGCAGCTGCTTTGGGCCTCCAGGGAGCTGGGGAAGCTAAGAAGCAAAGCAGTTGTGAAAACCAATGCAATTCCGGCACCAGGTGTGCAGGGAGGTGGCCTGCAGGTGCCTGGCAGGCTGCTCCAGTCTCCTTCACCAGCCTTCTCTCCAAAGAGGGATTTGCTGGGAGGGACTTCTCCTTTGAGTTAAGGCATTGCAGTCAGGAGATGCCTGAGAGAGCATGTACCTTCCAGAGACCCGTGGGCACTGGTGTCCCCAACAGAATCCATTAGGACAGACATCCAGGGTGGAAGATAGAGATCGGCAGATGCAACCGAATGTGGTGCTCAGGCCACCAGGCTGAGCACAGGCACTAAGCGGAGGCTCTTCAGTGACCTGGAGTCCCTCGGAGCTTCCAAGGTAGCCTGGGAGACCTGTGGGGTGAAGGCCAGAGGGGAGGGAGCATCAGAGACAATCTGGACCCATTTTCACATTATCAGCCCTATCTTACTCCTCCTGTTTTGAAGAAAAACCTAATTTGTACTTTTCTTTAAAAATCACTTATGTCTGGTCCACTCCCTGTTATCAAATAAGCATATTTATCACACAGACGGAAGCCTGGTGTCTCTGAGAACTTGAACGAACTGTTTACAACACTGGGGCTGCAGGACAAGGTGACCTTCAGATCACAAAGGGGCAGTGCTTTGCGTGCGGCGGGGCCGGTTAGAGGACATGAGGCATCCAGGCCAATGCCGCGTCTAAGGCGACCTGGGAGTTTACAGGATGGAGAGATGTCAAAACGGGATTAGAAAAATGCATTTTAAACATTTAAAATTTAATGCTCTTAGAAGTAAGTCATACAGAAAAAGACAAATGTCCTATGATATCACTCATATGAAGAATCTGATAAAAAATGATATGAATGAACTTATAAAACAGACTCACAGACTTCAAAAACAATCTTGTCACCAAAGGGGAAAGGTAGGGTGGAATAAATTGGGAGCTTGGGATTGACACACACACCCTATTATATATAAAATAGATAACGATATTCTGAAAAGAATGAAAATATGTATGTGTGTGCATGTGTGCTAAGTCGCTTCAGTCACGTCTGACTCTTTATGACCCTGTGGACTGTAGCCCACCAGACTCCTCTGTCCATTGAATTTTCCAGGCAAGAGTACTGGAGTGGGTTGCCATGCCTCTCCTCCAAGGGATCTTCCACACCCAGGGATCTAACACACACCTCTACATCTCCTGCACTGGCAGGTGAGTTTTTACCACTAGTGTCACCTGAGAAGCCCTGAATATATATATATATGATAGTGAAAGAGAAAGTGTTAGTCTCTCGGTCATGTCCGACTCTGCAACCCCATGGATTGCAGCTTGTCAGGTTCCTCTGTCCATGGCATTCTCCAGGCAAGAATACTGGAGTGGTAGTCATTCCCTTCACCAGGGGATCTTTCCAACTCAGGGATAGAACCTGGGTCTCCTTCATTATAGGCGGATTCTTCACCGTCTAAGCCACCAGGGAAGCCTGAATATGTGTAACCAAATCCTTATGCTATACACCTAAAACTAATACAACACTATAAATCAATTATGTGAAAGTGCAAGTTGCTCAGGTGTGTCCGACTCGTTGTGACCCCATGGAATATACAGTCCATGGAATGCTCCAGGCCTGCATACTGGAGTGGGTAGCTTTTCCCTTCTCCAGGGGAGCTTCCCAACCCAGGGATGGAACCCAGATCTCCCACATTGCAGGCAGATTCTTTACCAGCTGAGCCACAAGGGAAGCCCAAGAAAATTGGAGTGGGTATCCTATTCCTTCTCCAGTGGATCTTCCTGACCCAGGAATTGAACCAGAGTCTCCTGCATTGCAGGTGGATTCTTTACCAACTGAGCTATTAGGGAAACCCTGTAAATGAATTATACTCCAATAAAAAATTTAAAATATACAATAAAGTCAAATGCTTTTAACATACACACAACTCAAATATAAGAGAATTGCACTGTATACTAGAAATTATCTTTAAAAATCTAAGCATCTTTTTTGAACATGGAACCCAGGCCAGGTGTCTCAGCCCCAGCAGACAGAGCCTGGAGCAAGTTGCCCCCAAAAAACAAGTGACAGGTATTGACGCGGCACTGTAGCAGGCATCTGAGCCCCAGGATAGGACAGGTCCACTTCTAGGCACACTTATAAACTCAAGTGACCTGGCACACTGGCAAGATGTCTGAGTGCCCACTCTTGACCAGGCTCGACTCAAGGAAGAAGGAGCAAAGGGTAGACCTGGAACCATTAAGTGTCACTGAGAAGTGACCCCATCCCTCAGTGCCCTTCCACCCTATTGTCAGACACTGAAATGCTATTGATTTTTTTAACTGAAGCATACTTGATTTCCACTGTTTCAGCATTGGATTTCCAAAGTTCAGCCAAGTGATTCAGTTATACACATATATATTCTTTTTCAGATTCTTTTCCATTATAGGGTTTTCCTGGTGGCATAGCTGGTAAAGAGTCCACCTGCAATGTGGGAGACCTGGGTTCTATCCCTGGGTTGGGAAGACCCCCTGGAGAAGGAAAAGGCTACCCACTCCAGTATTCTGGCCTGGAGAATTCCATGGACTGTATAGTCCACAGAATCGCAAAGAGTCGGACATGACTTTCACTTTCACTTTTCATTATAGGTTATTACAAGATATTGAATATAGTTCCTTGTGCTATACAGTAGGTCCTTGTGGTTTAACTGTTTTATATATAGAAGTGTGTATCTGTTAATCCCAAATTCCTAATTTATCCCTCCCCCCTAAATTCTATTGACTTTAAAAAATATTTCCCAAAGAGCCTCAGAACCAGCATTTCATTTATTTACTTATCTATTTATTGGCTGAGCAGCATGTGGATCTTAATTCCCCAACCAGGGATTGATCTTTCTCCCTGCATTGGAAGTGTGGAGTCTTAACCACTGGAACACCAGGGAAATCCCTCGATTGATCCCTCTATTAATGGCAAGTATCAGGGGACTTTCTTGGTGGTCCAGGAGTTAAGAATTTGCCTTGCAATTCAAGGGATGCAGGTTTGATCCCTGGTCAAGGAACTAAGATCCCACAAGCCTCAGCGCAACTAAGCCCTGCTATGTTAACCACTGAAGGCCTCACACCTTGGATCCCACACAACACAACTAGTCCAAGCACCACAACGAAGGATCCTGCACGAGGCCAACAGAGATCTGTGCACTGCAACTAAGACTCAACGCTACCAAATAAATAAATATTTAAAAATAAATAAGCAAAGGCAAGGATCATACCCTCTATTGTGTGTACCTACTCACAGCTCAGATTCTCACATCAGTGGGTGCTTGTTGGGTTGAACCAAATTATCAAAGAGTTCTTTGGGAGAAATAATTTTATACCACTAGAGTCAAAAAGTTATGTGTTGTCTACTGGTCCTATTTGAGATGCCCCCAGTCACATTTCTTGGTTAAATTTCTCCATTTCTGTCAAGTTAACCTGCACCTAACAAGGGGTCTGGCAGCTCCCTTGCTCTGCAGCAGTTACATTGACAGGCCCATGCAGTGAGCTAATGACACAGTCTTACACCCACCCCAAACTGGAGAACTAAGAACTCCAGAACCCCTGGGCAGGATAGCATGCCATCTAAAAAGCATATTTTACCATAGAGAGCAAAGGTCATCTCATGACACAAAAAAATGAGCTGTCTTTTAGATAATTGCAGTAATTCACCTCTGAGTAGCTGAAGGTTATTAGCAAGAAACATTTTAGTCTCAAGGGTGTTCAGGTTGGTCTTCCTCACAACTGCAAATCAGCATTAAACAAGTGGGACCACTGGGGGAAACAGAGAACTCACTGAGCATGAGACGATGAGCTGAGATGCCAAGTAGAAATCCCCAAACAAGGACAGAAAGACAGACCATCAGGGGAGAGACCAGTGGGGAAAAAATGAGGCCAAACCCAGTGGTTGATTCACGTGGACTCCTGTCTGGGTTTGCTACTGTCCTTCTGTAATATTCCCCAAACAAGAGGTGGGCATAAGGACCCACCTGAAATCCCAGGGTGGGCTGAAGCTCCTGCAAATGGACCAGCATGCCCAGTGCAGGGTTGCTGGTGGTCCGGCCATCTGTCCTTTGCCACCCTGTTCAAGGATGGCCAGCTCTCCCTGCGAATTTCGTGAGATTTCCTCAGATAACAGAGGCACAAATGACTCATTAAGCCTACTCTAAGAACTGTGAACAAAGAAAACCATAGCATACCCCTCTGTATTGAATTCTCCAAGACCTTTCTAAGAAGCCAAAATGAAATGTGGGAGGACCCAGGAGATGACACACATCCTGAATGGCAGGGAAATTTCTAGGTAAACTTTCTGTTTTATTGGTCAAAACATAATCCTGAAAAACTTCTGCCTGAATGCATGCTACTGCTAAGTTGCTTCAGTCAACTCTGTGCGACCTCATAGATGGCAGCCCACCAGACTCCTCTGTCCCTGGGATTCTCCAGGCAGGAATACTGGAGTGGGTTGCCATTTCCTTCTCTGGCCTAAATGCATGGGACCAAATAAAAACTCATATCCCCATTTCCCCAAACCGCCAGGACCGCAGTGAGAGGCTGGGTTTTCTTCCTGAGTCCTGGGCTGCCCTCTTCTGGACGAAGTCTGAGCTACAGAATTAATAACTCAAGTGGTAGCCACCAGGATTCAGTGGCCCCCAATTCCCAGAACTCTAAAGAGAAACAACTAGAAAAGAAGTCCTACATTTTCTCCCCTGGACACTTTGCCCAGTGAGAGCTGTAAACCAGAGGT
Organism: Neotragus pygmaeus; assembly: GCA_006410875.1. Lineage (NCBI taxonomy): Eukaryota > Metazoa > Chordata > Mammalia > Artiodactyla > Bovidae > Neotragus > Neotragus pygmaeus. Next base: position 347,833 of record SJYV01029015.1, on the reverse strand, counting down.
GCTGCAAACCTGCTCAAAGGCAATGTTCAGTTCCCAGAATAGCAATGCCTGATGTCCAGTAAGTTTTGCCCATGGTCTTTAGAACCTCAGATCAGTGTCCCCAATTTCCTTACCTTGTCCTATTTCACTGGAGTCAGGGTGCTCGATGGGTCCAGCGCTGATGACTTCATCCTTGTCCGACGTGCTGGTTGAAACACATCCCAGGGACTCACAGACCTGCCCTTGTGCTTCCTGTCTCCTTTGGGCAAGTCAGTTAACCTCTTGGCCTCACGGTCCTCATCTCTGAGCTTGGGCTGCCATCAGATGATTTCAAAGTATCTTTCATGTATGGGGCTAAAGTTTGCATGCATCAGAGGAAAGGTAGCTTCTGATCCTTAACCAGATATGCTGAGAATGGGCACAGCAGAAAAACCGCTGACTCTGCATTGGGGGGAAAGCAAAAGTGGTCAGTGGGGAAGGCGCCTTGGGCCAAGATCTGGCCCTGGGACCCCAGGATCCCAGCTCCTGAATGCATGCTACTGCTAAGTTGCTTCAGTCAACTCTGTGCGACCTCATAGATGGCAGCCCACCAGACTCCTCTGTCCCTGGGATTCTCCAGGCAGGAATACTGGAGTGGGTTGCCATTTCCTTCTCTGGCCTAAATGCATGGGACCAAATAAAAACTCATATCCCCATTTCCCCAAACCGCCAGGACCGCAGTGAGAGGCTGGGTTTTCTTCCTGAGTCCTGGGCTGCCCTCTTCTGGACGAAGTCTGAGCTACAGAATTAATAACTCAAGTGGTAGCCACCAGGATTCAGTGGCCCCCAATTCCCAGAACTCTAAAGAGAAACAACTAGAAAAGAAGTCCTACATTTTCTCCCCTGGACACTTTGCCCAGTGAGAGCTGTAAACCAGAGGTGCTGCAAACCTGCTCAAAGGCAATGTTCAGTTCCCAGAATAGCAATGCCTGATGTCCAGTAAGTTTTGCCCATGGTCTTTAGAACCTCAGATCAGTGTCCCCAATTTCCTTACCTTGTCCTATTTCACTGGAGTCAGGGTGCTCGATGGGTCCAGCGCTGATGACTTCATCCTTGTCCGACGTGCTGGTTGAAACACATCCCAGGGACTCACAGACCTGCCCTTGTGCTTCCTGTCTCCTTTGGGCAAGTCAGTTAACCTCTTGGCCTCACGGTCCTCATCTCTGAGCTTGGGCTGCCATCAGATGATTTCAAAGTATCTTTCATGTATGGGGCTAAAGTTTGCATGCATCAGAGGAAAGGTAGCTTCTGATCCTTAACCAGATATGCTGAGAATGGGCACAGCAGAAAAACCGCTGACTCTGCATTGGGGGGAAAGCAAAAGTGGTCAGTGGGGAAGGCGCCTTGGGCCAAGATCTGGCCCTGGGACCCCAGGATCCCAGCTCCTGAATGCATGCTACTGCTAAGTTGCTTCAGTCAACTCTGTGCGACCTCATAGATGGCAGCCCACCAGACTCCTCTGTCCCTGGGATTCTCCAGGCAGGAATACTGGAGTGGGTTGCCATTTCCTTCTCTGGCCTAAATGCATGGGACCAAATAAAAACTCATATCCCCATTTCCCCAAACCGCCAGGACCGCAGTGAGAGGCTGGGTTTTCTTCCTGAGTCCTGGGCTGCCCTCTTCTGGACGAAGTCTGAGCTACAGAATTAATAACTCAAGTGGTAGCCACCAGGATTCAGTGGCCCCCAATTCCCAGAACTCTAAAGAGAAACAACTAGAAAAGAAGTCCTACATTTTCTCCCCTGGACACTTTGCCCAGTGAGAGCTGTAAACCAGAGGTGCTGCAAACCTGCTCAAAGGCAATGTTCAGTTCCCAGAATAGCAATGCCTGATGTCCAGTAAGTTTTGCCCATGGTCTTTAGAACCTCAGATCAGTGTCCCCAATTTCCTTACCTTGTCCTATTTCACTGGAGTCAGGGTGCTCGATGGGTCCAGCGCTGATGACTTCATCCTTGTCCGACGTGCTGGTTGAAACACATCCCAGGGACTCACAGACCTGCCCTTGTGCTTCCTGTCTCCTTTGGGCAAGTCAGTTAACCTCTTGGCCTCACGGTCCTCATCTCTGAGCTTGGGCTGCCATCAGATGATTTCAAAGTATCTTTCATGTATGGGGCTAAAGTTTGCATGCATCAGAGGAAAGGTAGCTTCTGATCCTTAACCAGATATGCTGAGAATGGGCACAGCAGAAAAACCGCTGACTCTGCATTGGGGGGAAAGCAAAAGTGGTCAGTGGGGAAGGCGCCTTGGGCCAAGATCTGGCCCTGGGACCCCAGGATCCCAGCTCCTGAATGCATGCTACTGCTAAGTTGCTTCAGTCAACTCTGTGCGACCTCATAGATGGCAGCCCACCAGACTCCTCTGTCCCTGGGATTCTCCAGGCAGGAATACTGGAGTGGGTTGCCATTTCCTTCTCCAATGCATGCATGCATGCTAAGTCACTTCAGTCGTGTCCGACTCTGTGTGACCCCATGGATGGAAGCTCACCAGGCTCCTCTGTCCCTGGGATTCTCCAGGCAGGAATACTGGAGTGGGTTTTCATTTCCTTCTCCAATGCATGCATGCATGCTAAGNAGAAAGGTGCTTCTCCTGTCAGGATTAAGGTGTTTGGGGAGAGGGGGTTTTTTGTTTTTGTTTTTACATTATCTAAATAAGAGCTTCACTCTTCAGGTTCACATTACAGACAGATAAGAGGTGAAGTATCTTTTAACATAATTGCTTTAAAAGGTGGCCAATCTGAAGTGAAAGGAAGATTTTTGCTGAACGTTTGCCATTAGTGAATCTGACTAAATGTGCTCCTACTCTCAAGGAGGACACATTTTTTGAAACATGTTATAAAAAACAACTAGATGCTAGACCCATCTTACTATAAAATATGTACCCTCTCTATAGGTAACTTTACCTGCTGTCCTTTCTTATTTTCTTACATAGAAATAGAAGATGAAATACAGAAATCAACTACTCTGAATAAAACAAAAATATGAGCTACAGAAGCACACACAATTTGTAGGCGCGTAGGCGTAAACATCTTAAGCAGTGTGACCCAATAAGAAGAGCACAGCTGCAGACACTAATTACGACACTATATTGACACTGAGGTCGCTCAGTGTGTCCGACTCTGCGACCTCGTGCACTGCAGCCCACGGGCTTCTCCAGGCAAGAGTACTGGAGTGGGGTGCCATTTCCTTCTCCAGGAGACCTTCCCGACCCAGGGATCGAACCCGGGTCTCCCGCATTGCGGGCAGACGCTTTACCGTCTGAGCCATAACCCTGGGCTAACTATGTAACTGCTCCGTGATTCAGTTTACGCACCTGTAAAATCAGTAGGATGGGCTCCCTACCTATCCCCAAAGTGTTCGGTGAGAGCCCAGGAAAAAAGCTGATGAAGCCTACTTAGACACCATGTCTGGCACACATTTGTGGAAATACACCTATAATGATTTTCATTACTATATTAGTAGACTGTGAGGAAAAATTCTTGCTATCTTATTTTAAAATGCTTCAAAAATATAGCTACATAAAGGAAAAACCTAATTATTACTAAAAGTATGGCCCTATAATATCACAGTTATTCAATTATTGCTTCAATAAGTTACTATATATATATTAAAAGTGGCCCTTATTATCTGTATTTTTTTAATTCAATTTGTTCGGGAAAACTACTGACATTAATAAAAAAAAAAAAAAAAGGCCANCACTGCCTGCCTCTTTGTCCTCCCTGTTTTCAGAACCAGGTGGGCACCACCACTGTCCCATTTCCGGCTGAAATCCAGGCCCACCACTGGCTCTCACAGCCCTCACCTTTGCCTTACAACTCAGTTCCTGGAGGAGGCCCGGGGACTCTGCTGGCTGGTTGGCTCTGCCTGGAGGGTACAGGCAGTCCCTCGGAGAGCTACCTGCCCCTGCGTCCTTGGCAGGAATACTGGCAGCCACAGCACTGCGCCTGTCCCAGACTGAGCAAGAAGGCTCCTGGTGTCAGTTCTGGGGCAGCCTCCGGCTGGTGCAGGCCCTCAGACTGATGACATCAGCAAGGAGCAGGGTCTGCAGGCCCCTCAAACCCTGCCATCTCCCTCTTGACCCCTGCCGTCTCCCCCCTCTTCCTCCTCTGCCATCTCCTCCTCCTCCCAGCGCAATGCAGGCTTCAAGGGCAGTCTCCAAGGTGGAGACGCTCAAGCGAGCCATGGGAGGGAATGGCCCCCAGCACCCAGGCTCTCCCCGCAGAAGTCCAGGGCCCAGGACAGTGAGAGGCATCCATCTCTGAACTGTCTCAGCCCCAGAAGAGCAGGCAGCCTGACATCACTTCCCATCTGGCCAGGAGACAGGTCCCAGGGGACGAATCGGGCAGCATTTTCATGCCCCTGGTATAAACGAAGACCTGCACCGGAGGCTTCTATTCTGAGCAGAAAGTGCTGCCCAGACCCCCTGGGGAACTTCTCTGTCCCCGGGTCCCTGACTCCTGCCCTCTCAGCCCTCACTTCACCCAGGAGGGTCCACAGTGACCAGACACCACCCATACCTGCTGGCTCAGCTTCCCTCTGCAGGGGAGCTGGACTCCCTCCTCATCCAACTTTAACCTTCTTCAACTAACTCCACGACACTGGGAATAAAAAACCTTTCTCCCATCACCTTTGTGCCTCAGTCCGTCTCCATGGGCTTTCCCAGACATCCTGAATGGAGCATTCAAGGATATGGTCCGAGAAGGTTCCTCTGCCATCACCCAAGAGGATGCCGGAGTTGAGAATCCCTTCTTACCCCTCAGCTGGAAAAGCAGCCTCACTTTCCAGACTGGTGTCCACGATTCAGAGCAGGAGGTCCAAAGCCAGGGCCCAAACACAGCATCCCTGGGCTCGTCTGAAAGCCTTCACCCTCCCAGCCCTACCGAGGTGCCACACAGTCTTGCTCTTCTGTGGAGGTTTCCGCAAATCGCGCCCCACACTCGGTGGCTGCTCCGTACAGAAGCAGGTGAAAATGACCCATCCAAGGATGCACGGAGACAGTCGCTGGTACCAGAGCCCGGCCTGTCCTTCTTCTCGGCCGGGAAGCAAGGCTGCCTCCGGCTCCAGCCCTCAACTCCGAGGAAGTCGAGTCGTGCAGAAAAGGTTGTATAAATAAAGCCCGAGACTCACTCACTGCACCAATCAGAGGCCGAGTGCTGTCTCGGCGCTGGCTGCGCGCAGCCGCCGGGAGGTGGCCGTCGGGACGAGAGCGCGGCAGAGGCGCGCCGCCCGCCCGCCCGGAGCAGTGGTGCAGGGCCTCTGCGCCGCCCGCTGCTGCAGCCCCGGCGGCGGCCAGCACNAAAGCCCGAGACTCACTCACTGCACCAATCAGAGGCCGAGTGCTGTCTCGGCGCTGGCTGCGCGCAGCCGCCGGGAGGTGGCCGTCGGGACGAGAGCGCGGCAGAGGCGCGCCGCCCGCCCGCCCGGAGCAGTGGTGCAGGGCCTCTGCGCCGCCCGCTGCTGCAGCCCCGGCGGCGGCCAGCACTGCTGACTTGGCCCCGAGTGGCGGGGAGCGGGGGGGAGGGCCTGCAGCGGCTTGGGTCCCCACCGCCCCTGCTCAAGGAGACCCGGAGAACCAGCAACGTGGGTTCCGCGGGCCAAGGCCGGGGCAGGTGATGGCGGGGGGGAGAGAAGAGGGCGAGGGAAGCCCTGAGTCAGCACTGGTGCATCGCGAGCCGCCGGGGAGCCTGGGACCGAGACGCACACCACCCTCCCGGCCCCTCCAGGCACCCTCCACCCACCACCACCCACCTAACTTAGGGACCAGCTCTAGCCTTACTGTTTCTCCGCAACAATTACTGGGCCGGGATGCGCCTGCTGTAAGTGGTCTGGGAGGTGGAAAGAGAATTCTTTTTAAAGATGAGCCCAGTCCTACGTCCCCTCCTGGAACTTGTCCACGGGCAGGGAAGGGGAGAGTTGCTTCTTGTTCCCACCCTCCTGCAGCCCCTGGGCTAGTGGGTCTGACAGTGGGGGAGTGGAGGCAGGGTGGTGGTCCTCACCTACTGCACTGATTTTCTTTCTCCCTGCAGAAACTGGTCCCTGACTGTCCAGCGAGTGAGGCCAGCTTTCGCTATACCAGCTCCTCAGCAGCTGGCTTCCCCATCCTACTTCCTGAGAGATGAGGGCCTCCAGGGGCCTGCCAGGGCTAAGACCCTGCACACCTGTCCATCCCGGAGGCTCTCAGTGTCACTTTGCCTACTTCTTCCCCAACTGCCTCGGTTCAGTCGTTTCGACCCTGACTGCACCCACGTGAGGGAAGGACAGGTCTCACCATGAGAAGCTTTTAGAAAACCCTCATTTCATCTTGTATTGGCAGCACATGTCATTTGTTTCACAAGCCCCAGTTATGAGTGCGGCTCTGGGGTCATCTGCTCCCCTCGGGGAACATTTGTGAAGTTCCTGCCTCACCTGACCTCCTCTTTGGGAACCAAAGACCAGTGGACATGGGTGGGATGCTGAGATCAACAGTGGCATTTTCTCTGTAGCCATGGAGGGGTGGCCTTCTTCTTGGCAAATTCCAGATACAAAGGAATTAATTCCAGATGTAAAGGGTGCTTGTTTTTTAATCCAGGCAGGGGAGGGAGGCGCTGAGTTGAAGAGGAGTTTGCCTGGGGCATGCCAACTCTAGTCTCTTGCTTCTCAGGGTGGGAAGGCCACTGACACCTCTACGACACTGATGAGGGAAAAATTCATCAAGGTTTGTTCAAACAGCACATCCTAGCAGCTTTCTGGGCTATGGGATGGGTAGGGACGCAAGTTCTGCCTGATGCACCAGTGACGCTCCAGGGTCAGCCCCACATGATGCTGATCATCAAAGACCCTAGTGTGTGGGACCCTTGTGGCTCATCTGGGTGCCCCCAGGCTCGAAGTCTTTCACATCCAAGGATGTCAGTCTGGAAAAATTAAGTAGCTGTATATCTCAGAGGGTTCTGCAAGCCCACACAACAGATTTATGCGCAGAGGTCAAAGATGCTGTTAAATATACAGGAAATGTATAAAAATGGGTGGAGCAAGACAGAGGGACGGAGGTATTAAAAGCGAAGAAGTATCAAGATGCCCCTAATTTGGGAGGGGGAGCTGTTTTCACCCGCAGAGGGCTTTTCCATTCGAGGCAATTATACAGCCTGAGACCCTACAAAGTGTTTGTCTATGAGCCCAAATTTCCCCAAAGGCCTGTGGAGGGTTTGATGGGACCACCTCTCACATCCTGAGGAGCTATGGCTGCTATAGCCACTGCCACAGTGCAGGCAGGATTTTCTAAAGATGAGCCCCCAAGTCTGACACCCAGCAACCCAAGGATGTCATGGCACATGGCCAGCCTTAGCCTATTGCTGCTTCAGGGACTTGCCTGGATACTTTATATCTGAGAGGTTTCCTGTGCCTTGTTAGAGTAGATTTATTGCCAGGCCTAAAGTTATTTTTGTTTGTTTGTAAAAAGATACTTTTTTGCTTTGGAAGAACCACATAGGAGCTCAGCCTGGGAAGAACCACATAGGACCCCCTGGGCACATTGGCCCTGCGTGACATCACCCCCAGTGCAGACCTGGATCCAGGTACTGCATGTCCCGGAATGCCATGCCAGCAGTGCCAGCCTTGGCACTCCTCCAACCGGCACCTACTGAGGCAGCAACTGCCTTTGGGGTGGCCTTTCAGCCAGACAGGGAGGAGTCTGGTCCTGGAGACAGAGCTCAGCCGCCTTGGGTTCCTTGTGTATCTCCCCAGAAAGAGTTACTGCCCCAAGAGTGTTTTCAGCTGCTCTTGTGCAGTCCCCCTCCTCATCTAGATGAGGTTTCTAGGACCCCCCACAACTGCCTGGCACCCCATGCATCAATCACCATTCAACACCTACTAGTAACACATCCTTTCTTAAATGCTGCAACCTCGGCCCTGCGGTCACAAATCATCGTTTGAGTTTCCCACCAAAGCTCATCTCAACAAACCCACAAGAAGAAAACCTCCACCCCCGATGAACAAGGCAGCGAAGGCTGCCTCTGTGTTCCCAGGGTTCAAGCCAGGCTGCAAAGATCACAATAGAGATCAGACCAGAATTCTCCACACGGTTTAAAGAGCCAGTTAACCCAACACAAACGCATACACGCACGCAGGCACGCACGCAGGCAAGGACTAAGCTGAAACTCATCAGTGAGTCTGTGGGGTCTCCCCGCGTGCCCAAGCGTGTGGACCAACCCAGAGTCAGATCCTGAACGCACTTTGGATTTTGCTCAGGGCTGAGCGCTCCCTAGGCTGAGTTACCCAACGGGCTGACCCGAGAGTGGGAGTCCCTCTCTTTCCTCTTCCTTCTGCTGCCTCCTCCCGCTGCTGAGGTTCTGCAGTCACTTGAAGGAGAAAGATTTCGCAGTACGGCATTCTTAAAGCTGCAGTGTCCAAATTTTCCTTCTAACCCCAAGTGTCACGGACATCCACTCACTTGCCGGGGTCCTTTGCAGAGGGTGAGTGGGCCAGGAGACGAGGGATAGGAGGCTTGGAGAAGCCAGACAGATGGGAATCAGAGACTCAGACTCTAGCAAGGGTAAAGAGGAGAGGCAGACTGCACCGTGAGAGCCTCTGCAGTTAAACCAGGTTGCTGGGACTGCAGCAGACTGCAATGGAGTAATTTTTTTTTTTTAATCACCAAACCCCCACCAAAATTTTCCCCACAAACTTATATTTATTGTAGCTGAATTAAAACGCAAGGTGCAAACATGAAACCAACATAAGAAAGAAATCCGATTTTTTTTTTAAACAAGAATTCAAACCTCATTTAACAATTATTTTGGAAAAATCTACTCTTGTGAGCAACTGACTCAGCTTTCCTTACACAGAAAACCATGCAGCGAAAGACCTGGATGAACTTCATGGAGCCAGAGTTTCCTCAAAGTGCAGGGAGAGGGTTTCAGCTTTTTAGAAAAGAAAGTTTTTTAAAAAACCCCAAGAAAAGGGGATTGTTCTGCTTGGCGATCTAGGGAGCGGGTTGAAATGAGCTGATCTAGCATCCAGAAACCCACACACCCCTCCCAGAAAGTTACCTCTCTCTCCTCTGCTCAGCGGCTGCCGGCTGCTGTCCTGCCAGGATGCCAGCAAGTTGCAGACTGCTGCTGGGAAGGCAGGACCCAAAATAAGAAGTGTCAGCTGGGTCCCTGCACCGAAATGATGCCAGGAGTCAACGCTGCAGGCGCGGGGATGGTCTCTCCCCTTTTCTCTCCCCCACTCGGCTTTAATTTAAACCCCTGACACTGCAAGATGCCTGCTTCTACGGAGTCACATCTCCAAAAAGCCTCCTCATCGCAAGGTCCAAGGCTTTTGCTCCACCTTCTGCGTTTGTTCACCTGAAGATGCTTTTCTGGCAAAAAAAAAAAAAAAAAAAAAGACACAGGGATCTCAGAATTCTTAATTCTTTCTTTCTTGGGACTACATTTTGGAGATGTGATTTGTTTAGAAGTTTGAGAATTGCAGCCTGATGCCCAGGAAGGAGCAGAGGCAGTAAATGACAAGCCCGCTTTGCCTCGGGCAAAAGTCTACACCGTCACTTTACCCAAAAAAGGGACAGAGGTAGACCTAGGATGAAAAATATAGGAAAATTCCTCTCTGTCTGCTGGCAAATTTTCAACAGTTTGGGAAACCTCTATTTTTGCTTTCCTTCAAGAAAATCCCATTTTAAAAATTATCAGGCACCTAAAATGTAAAAGATGGCTACAAAAGTGTAAATTTTGTCCTGCCATGCTTGAAGTTTTTGCTCCTACCTCCGTGCAAGTTAATATCATTTACAATGGAGATGGGGATTTAATTGGGAAAATTCCAGGAGCAAGAAGCCCTTTAAATGTAGATATGATTAAAACAGCACATCCTAACATAATCCACAAGAGATAAAGCAGAAGAGTAAACTGAGAAGGAGAGCAGGGCGAGGGGTGAAAAAGGAATTCCCAGATTTCACATTTAATGCAAACTCAGAGTCTGAGAAAGGTCGATTAAGGAGAAAGGGTGGAGGAGGGGAGGGGAACAGAGATTCCTAAATAAATTGGTCAGAAGGACCGACTGCATCAATTTCATGTACACTTCATTACCAAAGTAAAGCCTGGTGTGTGACTGGTTTCTAAAGAGACCCTGAGGGAAGGCTCTGCAGCCAGCGTTCTGCCCGGGGCCACAGAGGGCCACACTGCTGCAGTGCACCAGCAGCAACAGTGTGGGCACCGCATCCGCCGGCCGCCCTCACCCACCTTCCTGGCTCTCGGATTTTGGCAGACACTAGGGCTGTGCAGCAGGGGCTATGCTGGCAGACAGAGCCAAGGACCTGCCACTGTCAGGCTAGGGGCCCCCTTCACGGTGCACCCCTGGTTGTGGCAGGGGATGGCCACAGACTCATGGAAGGTCCCAGTGGAAGGGACCCCAGAGAGCAGGGAGCCCCATGCCCCCATTTCACAGACGGGTAATCTTGAGACCCAGGAAATGGTAGGACCTCTCCCAAAGTCACCTGGCCAATGAGAGGCAGAGCCAGGGTTAGAACTGGGGTCCTCAGATCCTTTATCCTGAGAGTTTCTCACCCCATCTGCCATTTCCCCTGCCCTGTGGGGGAGCTGTGCTCCTCTGCCCCTTCCTCATGGGACCTTGAGGATCACCTCTCTGTTCTGCGGTCAGTCTCCCCTCCCTAGATGGTATGCGGACTCAGGCCAAGGAGTTTCAACTCTTGGAAGTGGGAAAATTACCAAGTCATTTTCTCACTTTCAGAGGCAAGACCATACTTAAGGGCTAGGAACCAAAGCAATGTTTTTTTTCAGTCTTTTCTGATTTTGAGACCTACAGGGCCATCTGTGTTGTTCTAGGGCTACTGAAACAAAGTGCCACATATTTGATGGCTTAAAACAACAGACACTGATCGTGTCATAGTTCTGGAGGCCAGAAGTCTAAAATCAAGATGTCAGCAGGGCAGTTCCCTCTGGAGACTTCACTCCATGCATCTCTCCTGGCTTCTGCTGGTTACTGGTGATGCTGGCCCTTCCTCGTTCAGTTCAGTCGCTCAGCTGTGTCCAGCTCTTTGCAACCCCATGTACCGCAACACGCCAGGCTTCCCTGTCCATCACTGACTCCTAGAGCTTCCTCAAACTAACGTCCATCCAGTTGGTGATGCCATCCAATCATCTCATCCTCTGTCATCCCCTTCTCCTGCCTTCAATCTTTCCCAGCATCCAGGTCTTCTCCTTGTAGATGCATCACTCCAGCCCCTGCCTCTGTCTTTGAGTGGCATCTCCTCCATGTAACTTCTTCCCTTCTTGTTTGTCTCTTCTCTTATAGGGACACATGTTATTGGAATTAGGCCCCATTCTAATCCAGCATCATCTTGTCTTGAGATCCTTAATTACATCTTCAAAGTCATTTTTCCCCTGTAAGGTCAACTTCACAGGTTCTACATCTTTCAGGGGGGAAGGGCCATGCTCCACCGCTCTGCACTGTCCGCTGAAAGTTTTCATGTGAGACCCAGCATCAATGGAATATCACAGCGCTGATCCCACTGGAATTGCTGGAGGTGCCATAACACAGAGTCTTTTGGTTATAAAGCATCAATAAGAAGTTATGAGAAGTTAATCATGCCATTTGCAGCAACATGGATGGACCTAGAGATTATCCTACTAAGTCAAGTAAGTTAGAGAAAGACAAATATCATTTGCTATCTCTTGTGTGGGAAATCTGAAAAATAGGATACAAATGAACTTATTTACAAAACAGACTTTGAAAACAAACTTATGGTTACCAAAGAAGAAGGGAGGGATGGATAAATTAGGAATCTGAGGTTAACATATGCACATTATTTATAAAATAGATAACCAACCAAGGACCTATTGTATAGCACAGGGTACTATATTCAATATGCTGTTATAACCTATATGGAAAAAGAATATGAAAAAGATTGGATAGATGTATATGTATAACTGAATCACTGTGCTATACACTTGAAATTGACCACAATATTTTAAATCAAGTATGCTGTAATATATATAAAAATTAAATTAAGGGACTTCCCTGACAGTACAGTGGTTAAAAACCTGCCTTCGGATGCAAGAGGTACGGGTTCAATTCCTGGTGAGGGAGCTAAGATCCCATATGACTTGAAAAAAAAAACAAAACATAAGACAGAAACAATATTGTAACAAGTTCAATAAAGACTTTAAAAATGGCCCACATCAAAAAAATTTTTAATTAAATTTTTGAAAAAAGAAGCTAAAAGCTATATGTACAGAAAGTTTGGCCTCTAAGTGTCAATTTGGTTAATTCTTTCAACAACCCTCTGCAGCAGATACTGTCATTATCACCCCATTTTGTGTACTGTGCTAAGTCACTTAGTTGTGTCCGACTCTTTGTGACCCTATGGACCATAGTCCACGAGGCTCCTCTGTGCATGGGATTTTCCAGGCAAAAATACTGGAGTGGGTTCACTGGAGTGCCATTTCCTTCTCCAGGGCATCTTCCCAACTCAGGGATCAATCACCCCATTTCACTGCGAGGCAAACTAAGGCACAAAGAGGTTTGGGTCACACAAGCTAGTGAGCAGCAGGATGGAGACCATCTGGCTCAGAACCCTTGCTCTTAATCATACTTCTGCTCTCTTGTGCTGGGGTTGCACATACTCTTCTCTCTCAGCTTGACATCATTGATTTTCTGTCTAGTCCACATCTCCAACTGGTTTCTTTTACAGATATTTTCTGAGCATGTTTGCATGTGTGCTCTGTGCTGGTCCATCTCTGGTCAATGTCTTTTGTCATCCCTACATTCCTAGAGTCAAAGCTGTGTTTTTTCCAAAAGTCATGTATGGATGTGAGAGTTGGACTGTGAAGAAGGCTGAGCCGTACCAAAGAAACGCTTTCAAACTGTGGGGTTGAAGACTCTTGAAAATCCCTTGGACAACAAGCAGATGAAACCAGTCAATCCGAAAGGAAATCAACTCTGAATATTCACTGGAAGGACTGATGCTGAAGCTGAAGCTCTAATGCTTTGGCCACCTGATGTGCAGAGCTGACTCACTGGAAAAGACCTTAGTGTTGGGAAAGATTGAGGGCAGGAGAAGAGGGTGACAGAGGATGAAACCGGTTGGATGGCATGACTGGTTGGATGGCTCAATGAACATGAGTTTGAGCAAACTCCAGGAGATGTTGAAGGACAGGGAAACCTGGCGTGCTGCAGTCCATGAGGTGGCAAAGAGACAGACATGACTGAGCAATAACAACAACCAGGAACACCTCTGCAGCCTTTAGACACACTGGAGGGACTCAGGAACATTAACTATGTGGATAACCCCAAGGAGTCATCCTAAGAATGGAATGCACATCTAAAATTGTCACTCCTGATGAACAAAACAGCTGTCAGGTCAGTAACTAACACGGAAACAAGCATCCACTTTCAAATCAGCAAGGAAGAAGAGACTTGGTAAGAACAGTGCTCTTTGGGGGCTGCCAGCATTGTGGGTCCCTGCATTGGGCCTTCTTTCTCAGGCTGTCTTAGTGAATTTGGTGAGCCTTTCCCTTTCTTCTAGAGTTCTAACCCCTGTTAGATTTCTTCTCAGACCTTACGTCCTCATAGCTTTGACTATGACTTAGACCTTGAGAAATAACTGGGGCTGTCTAGTTACTCTTTGGGTTTCCTACACTGGCATGGAGCAGTTTGCATGCACAGGGGTAGAAAGCAGATACAGTTCCAGGTTTATTCACTGGCTGCCTTACGTGGGGCTAATATGCAGCAGTCCCACTGTCTCTTATGGGTTCAGTAGCAGTAATAGAAGTCTAGGTTCCAAATACTACTAAATACATTAGGTTCTAAAATATTACTCTCAGTTCAGTTCAGTTCAGTCACTCAGTCGTGTCCGACTCTTTGCGACCCCATGAATGGCAGCACGCCAGGCCTCCCTGTTCATTACCATCTCTCGGAGTTCACTCAGACTCGCGTCCATCGAGTCCGTGATGCCATCCAGCCATCTCATCCTCGGTCGTCCCCTTCTCCTCCTGCCCCCAATCCCTCCCAGCATCAGAGTCTTTTCCAATGAGTCAACTCTTCGCATGAGGTGGCCAAAGTACTGGAGTTTCAGCTTTAGCATCATTCCTCCCAAAGAAATCCCAGGGTTGATCTCCTTCANGGTCGTCCCCTTCTCCTCCTGCCCCCAATCCCTCCCAGCATCAGAGTCTTTTCCAATGAGTCAACTCTTCGCATGAGGTGGCCAAAGTACTGGAGTTTCAGCTTTAGCATCATTCCTCCCAAAGAAATCCCAGGGTTGATCTCCTTTCTAGATCATATCTTTCCCTTCTTTTTTTATATATATACAATTTTATTTGTATTTAATTTATTTATTTTGTCTGCACTAAGACAGTTCCCCAACTAGGGATCAAACCCATGCCCGCTGCAGTGGAAGCACAGAGTCTTAACCACTGGACTGCCAGGGAGGTCCCAGATCTTTCCCTTTTAAGGAGAAGGCAGAACCCTTGAAGGCCCAGAGCTGCCTGGAGATAAACTCTAGATGGCCATCTGACTCAGGAGATTCTCTGCCTCTTACATCATAAAAAGTCCCTTGACCTTTACATAGCAGAGCATCTGGGTTGGAACTAGAGAATGCTGTAGAGCGCATCACAGTGGCTTTTCTTTCCGGATGAGTAAAGCTTTCTATGATGACTTCCATGTGCTTGGCCTTTTCTCTGTCAACACAAAACCACCATCACCAGGGAGGGGTCCAAGAGGGTGGCTTTCGTGTTCAGCGGAAGACAAAGTCTTTGCCTGCCTTGAATTTCCTACAGGTTTGATAGCTGCGCTGAGCGCAGCTTGTTCTGCTCTGAGCAATGCCATGTGAGGGCACAGGGAGGGCAGAGTCAAGTGCATTTTACGATTAGGAAGAACACTTCCACCCTACACGGTCACACTGTTCCTTCCTCCTGCTTCTTCACGGTCAGCTGGGGAACAGCAGTCTCCTACCCTCTTGATCTGCCTCTGAGTCTATTTAAATAAAACCATAAATACTCTGATATCAGATCTGCCAGCTCACATGGGCATTTTGTGGGTTTTCTCAGTTGTTCCTTTAAAAACTCTTGGTTGAGGGACTTCCTCGGTGGTCCAGTGGTTAAGACTCCATGCTCCCACTGCAGGGAGTGAGAGTTCCATTCCTGGTTGAGGAACTAAGATCCCACATGGCTTGAAAAAAAAAAGTGTTGATTGAGCACCTACTATGTGCAGAGTGGTGGAGAGACACACATTTTGTCAACACTGGGCTGAAGGCAAGCTTGTGCTCCATAGATCATTAATGTATCTTTGCTGAGGCATCAGAGGTTCACAGCTTGAGCTGAGATTCTTCCCCAAGTTGTCTGTGTTAACTGCCAAGTGATGATGGGGGCATCTTCAGGCCCCAGCTGCCTGATGACACGTATTTCCAGTGCAAGGAAGCCTGCCTGGGATCCTTGAAATGGCCGCCTCAGCCATGAACATCTTTCACTGTGTCCATGGGATCTGCCTCTTTTGGCCTATGCCCAAATGTCCCCTGGTCAGAGTCACTCTCTTCTTCAAAACAGTACGCCAGCACCACCTCCTCACTCTATTCCCTGCCTTGTGAGCAAGTGTATCAGCACTTGACATTGTCCACTTGTTTGTTAGTATCTGTCTCCCCATGCTGGGAAGCCACCGCCCCCAAAGCAGAGAGGTTGGCTCTTTGGCTCCTGGCCGTGTCCCCAGTACTAGGACAGAGCCTGGCAGGCAGGAGAAACTCCCTGTATTTTTGTAAATGAATGAATGGATGAGCAAACATACCCCCTTTCTTTTCTCTTTGCACCCAGTGGAATTCTTCAGTTTCGGGCAAACCTAGAATCACCACCACGTTGTTGTTGTTCAGTTGCTAAGTTGACTCTTTGCAACCCAATTGACTGCAGCACGTCAGGCTTCCCTGTCCTTCATTATCTCCTGGTGCTTGCTCAAACTCGTGTTCATTAAGTTGGTGATACCATCCAACCACCTCATCCTCTGCTGCCCCCTTCTTTTTTTTTTAGTTTTTCCCAGCATCAGGGTCTTTTCCAATGAGTCGGCTCTTTGCCTCAAGTGGCCAAAGTATTGGAGCTTCAGCTTCAGCATCAGTCCTTCCAATGAATATTCAGGACTGATTTCCTTTAGGATTGACCAGTTTGATCTCCTTGCAGTCCAAGGGACTCTCAGGAGTCTTCTCCAGCATCACAGTTTGAAAGCATCGATTCTTCGGCACTCAGCCTTCTTTATGGTCCAACATTCAACATCTGTACATGACCACTGGGAAAACTATAACTTTGACTCTATGGACCTTTGTCGGCACCTGGGGACTTCTAATTTTCCCCCATCAGTGAAACCTGGTTTTCCCCAAGCCCATAGGATGGCTCTGCACATCACGGCCCATGGAAGTTACGGCTGTCCTTCCTGGAGATGCAGGCCAGGAGGAAGGGCTGGCAGAGCTGGCCATCTCTCTGTGATCGTACCCCTCCTTGGATCTGCCTTCTCATCTTAAAATAAATTGTAAACACCCTACCAAGGCCCAGGAGGTTGTGAAGTCCAGCCTTGACCCTTGCCTCCAGCCTCCTACCTTCTCTTGGCCTACCTCTTTCTCCTGCTCCACTCCAAAAGCCCCCGGCCTCCTTGTGGTCTTTCTGTAAATCCCTCTGATGGCTCTATCTTCTTCAAGTGTCAGCCAAGCTCCCCTCTTTGAACAGCCTTTTCTAATGGGCTTGCTGGAGTGGCTCTCAGCTCCATGCTTCCTCCCAGTCAGTTGCCTCAGCCTGGTGTCTGTTGCTGTCTGTGATTCTCTGGTTCCTCTGTTCTCTGAGAATGACAGCATTCATCCCTGATTCTCTGTGCAGGAAAAATTCCTGGGTCAATACCACCACTGATGTCAACATCAACAAGAACATCCATTGAATCAAGGGCTGCATGACTGCTCCAGGCGCTTGCTGCCGTGTTCCTGCAGACTTCTGTTTCCACATCTGTCTGAATCTGCCAAGGCCACCTTAATAGAACACCGCAGACTGAGTGGCTTGCACAACAGCAATGTATTCCCTCAGTTCTGGAGGCTGGAAGCCCAAGATCCAGGTGTAGGCAGTTGATTTCTCCTGAGGCTTTTCTCCCTGGTGCTGGGTCCTCACTTGGTCTTCCCTCTGTGTGTGTCTATGCTGTTTTTTTTTTTTTTTTTTT
>SJYV01029015.1:259559-330516 GCA_006410875.1 Neotragus pygmaeus | reverse complement strand
TTTTTTTTTTTTTTTTTTTTGATTCAGACAAGTTTTAAAGTTTTTATTGAATTTGTCACAATACCGCTTCTGCTGTTTATTTCTGTTTTTTTTTTTGTTTTTTTTTTTTTTGGCTGAGCGGTACATGGGATGTTAGCTCCCCATCCAGGGATCAAACCCACACTCCCTGCACTGGAAGGTGAAGTTTTAACCACTGGACCACGAGGGAAGTCCCCTGTGCCTGTGTCCTAAACTTTTAAGGACACCAGCAGATCAGGTCAGGGACCCCTAAAGCCTTCACAGTAATGCAGTTGCCTCTTTAAAGACCCTGTCTCTAAGCGCAGTCACACTTGGAGGTTCTGTGGGTTGGGATATCAGCATGCAAATCTTGGGGGGGCGCCCATCAGCACACAGGTATGCACCCCCTGCCCTGGCCCCCCTCATCGGCTGCCCTGTGTAAGCTCTCCCACTCTCCTCTGACTTTGACCTTTGGCCCCCAGTCTCGCGCCCACCCTTCCTCTCGGTGACCTTAGCATCCCTGTTGCTCATGTTTTACTCATAGAAGTTTTCTCCTCAGATCCTGTTTCTCGGGCTTGGTTATCCGGTTGTTCAGCCCACCACACAGCAATTACTCCATTTGCTGAGTGCTTACTCAGGGCTGAGTGCTGCCCCAGCACTGCCCACGTTTAAGCCTCACATAACGCAGGAGGCAGCTCTGGCTACCCCCCATATTACAGGCAGGAAGCAAGCTCACACAGGTCAAACGAGCTGCCCCAGGTCATAGAATTGAAAGTGGGAGGACCTGGAGCGGGACCCAGACTTCCAGCTCCATGTTCCAAATGCCGTGTTTGCCCACAGATTTCCAGAGCACGTCATCCACGGGGAGAGGGGCTGAGACAGGCAGACTCACTTAGAGAGCAAATGACAGGGTGATTGCTAAGAAATGGGAACATTAGAAAGAGCAGAATGAGAATAAAAAGCATGGGACTTCCATGGTGGCTCAGTGGTTAAGACTCTGCTCCCAAAGCAGGGGACCCGGGGTTCAGTCTCTGGTCAGGGAACTAGATGTCACATGCCTCAACTAAGAGTTCAAATGCCACAACTGAAAAAAAAAAAAAAAAACAACCCATCAGAACTAAAACAAAAAAAGATTCTTCCTGCCACAGTGAAGACCTGGTGCAGCCAAATAATTAACTAAACAAAAATATTTTAAAAAAGAATAAAAAGCGTGGCAATCTGGGTCTATTTCCACAATGCCTAAGAGCCTTCCACATCTCAGTAGGTCCCCAGTGCATCACCATACACCTCATTGTAGGTTAGGTAACAGCAGGAAAAGAGCCTGTTCAGTTAGGACTGGCAGAGTCAGCAAATAAAAATACAGAACTCTCAATTAAATTTGAATTTCAGATGAACAGCTAACTATCTTTTAGTATAAGTATGTCCCATGTAATATTTGGAGCATGCTTTTAAGGGGGCGAGAGAGGATGAGATGGCTGGATGGCATCACCGACTCGATGGACGTGAGTTTGAGTAAACTCCAGGAGTTGGTGATGGACAGGGAGGCCTGGTGTGCTGCGATTCATGGGGTCGCAAAGAGTCAGACACGACTGAGCGACTGGACTGAACTGACTCAAAATCTATTTCTTGCTTGTCTGGAAGTCAAGTTGATTGGGTGTTCTGTATTTTATCTCTCAGCTTTGTTCACTACATACACTACATGCTTGATTTTAAAAAGGAAGAGGGTATACAATGTATCCTAGAGGAATTTCCTTCCAAAATGGATAAAATAAAATGATGGGTACTTAAGTGATTCTTTATAACAGATGTCACAAATGAGAACTGTGTAAATGATGTAAGGCATAAATAAAGACTTAAAATAGAGTTTTATTTCTCTTTCATATAAGAAATTCCAAGTGTCAAAGGTATACAGTGTCAGCTAGAATCTGGATTTTTCCTACCTTTCTCTTCTGCCATTCTTAGCATGTGACTTTCAGTCTTACTGTCACTTCATGAGCCAATAGAGTCGCTGGAGCCCTAGCTATTACATCAGCATTCCAGGCAAGAAGCAAGGAGCAGGTGGAGGAAGAATATGAAAAAAGCATATGCCAACTGTCTATCCCCCTTTTCATAAATTCTACTTGGCAACTTCTACTTATATCTCGTTGGCCAGAACTTAATCACATGACCATATTTAGCAGCAAGAGAAGCTTGTAAATGTGTTAATAATTACATACATTGCCACATGATAAAAAATTAAGGATTTGTTAGTAGAAGTAGAGGAGAATGGATATTAGGTAGGCAGGTACACCATAAAGCACTATATCCTCTTTCCTTACGTGTTAGGGCACCTGGCCTTTCTGTAGGAGGACTTTGAGGGCCTACTTTTGAAAAATATAGGCAATTTTAACATGCCTGATATCTTGCTTTATAGACTTGTTATAATTCTAAGCCACCAAGGGTTACAATTTAATATAATAGAACAGTCATAAAACAAAGCAGCAGATTGATCTTTCTATATCTCAAATCTAATTAAAAAGAATTTTTAAAGGAGAAGGGTAAATTCCTTGAAGAATAAATTCCAGGTCTCTCTGGATCACCCCACTTTATCCTTAGATTATGATTCAATTCAGGCTTTGTCCAGATAGATCCTGTGCCCAGCATGGTGTAGGCCCAAGGGATAACAGGAGGGGAGAATGTTGCCCATCAATGGGTTACTTGCTCATGGAGGTTACATATGTGAATGAAATGGTCTGAGATGGTGCCTGGGTTCCTTCCTGGTCGGATTATATGGGGAAATCACTCACATTCCTGACAAAACTCATCCAGTGGGGCAGAATTCTGGTCCACTGATGCTCCAGGTAGGCTGTAAAGATCTTCATTATCTACTGGAGTTCTTCCTAGTGACTCACATTTGGGAGCAATTTTCTTTTCCTTTTCTTAAATAATAATTTTATTTGATTATTATTTTTTGGCTGTGTTGGGTCTTTGTGGCTGCTGAAGCTTTTCTCTAGTTGCAGCGAGCGGGGGATACGTCTCATCACTGTGCTGTCTTCTCATTGCGGTAGCTCTCTTGTTGCAGAGCACAGGCTCTAGCGAGGGCATTTGGGCTTCAGTAGCTGTGGCTCCGGGCTCTAGAGCACAGGTTCAGTGGCTGTGGCGCACGGGCCGAGTTGCTCTTCAGCCTGTCTAATCCTCCCGAATCAGGGGTCAAATCTGCGTCTCCTGCATTGGCACGTGGATTCACCAGTGAGCTACCCGAGAAGCCCCCGGGGCAATTTTCTGTCTCCTGAAATCACTCTGATTTGCATGAGTCTCTTGAATTCTGCTGAGAATATTTCCCCTTTTGGATTTAGTAGGAAGCAAATCTCTTAAAAGATGGGTGAGGGGTGGGGGAAGAAATCTCTGCTTTGCCCTCAATCGTTAAAAGAGTGTGTACTGAGATGTTCAAAAGGGACCCACGGGCTTGATTTCAGCCACGGGTCCAGCCCTGAGAGGCTAGAATTCCCAACTCCGGGAGAGGTCAAGCGACTGCTTTGCATCCACCAGCTCAACAACTACTTGGAGGAGACAAAATGTTGCAGCACTTTTGAGATCAGAGAAGAAAGCTTTCCAGTGGTCGGTGTCCTGCGAGTATCGCCCCCACGTGGAGGATCGGGGAATTGCTTCCTCTTATCTCCAGCTGGCTGAAGGAATCTTTAAAGAGACAACTCAGAGGACAACACAAGTACCCTAGCTGTTGTTGTTTTTTCAGTTGCTCAGTCGTGTCCGACTCTTTGCGACCCCATGGACAGCTTTCCTGTCCTTCACTATATCGCGGTGCTTGCTCAAACTCATGTCTATCAAGTCAGTGATGCCATCCAATCCCCTTCCTCTGTCGTCCCCTTCTCCTCCTGCCTTCAGTCTTTCCCAGCATCAGAGTCTTTTCCAGTGAGTCAGCTCTTCGAATCAGGTAGCCAAAGTACTGGAGCTTCAGCTTTTGCATCAGTCCTTCCACTGAATATTCAGGGTTGATTTCCTTTAGGATTGACTAGCTTGATCTCCTAGATGTCCCAGGGACTCTCAAGAATCTTCTTCACCAGCATAGTACAAAAGCATCAATTCTTCAGCGTTCAGTCTTCTTTGTGGTCCAACTCTCACATCCATACATGACTACTGGAAAAAACCACAGCTTTGACTAGACACACCTTTGTTGGCAAAGGTCCCCCACCTGACTCCCAAGGCCAGGTGCAACTCCCATCTGAGAGATCTAAAGTTGGGGAGGGGGCAGCTGACTACAGCACCCCCTGGTGGTGACATTCTTTCCTTGTGAGCCAGTGCAAGGTGGGAGCTTCCGGGGACCACTATGCATCTGGGAGAGTCTTTGGTCCTCCCAAGGGATTGCCTGGAGGGGAAAGGAGACCTCAGAGGGACAGGTCTGATCTCTGGGGACTGAGGATGGAATTGCAAATAACAAAACACCAGCCAGAGAAGGTGTTTTCACAGTAGTCAAAAAGAACAGCAGGTGTCACCTCTTCCCTGTTGAAATTTCCAAAGACTTGCCAAAGTGCTTGGTCTGAGAAGCTTTGAATATTCACTGAGCCCAGCAAAGCAGCGATGCCAGCACCTGACCTCCCAGTCCAGATAAACCTTGTCTGCCACCTTCTTGTGTCTTCTTCCTGCAGTTTTGGGAGAGGCAGAGATGCCAGCTAGCAATTGCAGGGCTGCCCAAGTGGGAAAACAGGAGCTGGGGCTGGGAAGATGCTGTACCTTGGAAGGACCGATGCTGACCCTGAAGCTCCAATATTTTGGACACCTGGTGTGAAGAGCTGACTCGTTGGAAAAGACCCTGATGCTGGGAAAGAGTGAAGGCAGGAGGAGAAGGGGATGACGGAGGATGAGATGGTTGGATGGCATCACCAAATCGATGGACATAAGTTTGAGCAAGCTCCAGGAGATAGTGAAGGAGAGGGAAGCCTGGCATGCTGCAGTCCATGGAGTCTAAAAGAGTCAGACATGACTTAGCAACTGAACAGGACTTTTAAAATCCTGGCTGGAGAGAGAGGCTGGGCAAGTCAGATTTCCATTTCAGATTTCATCCAGAGGTGGAGGAAACATTCCAGCAGATTTGAATCGACAGAAGGGCAAGATGAAGTTTTGTCTTTTGCATCCATTGAGCCCCACTTGTTCAATGCAACTTTTGCTACACGCAAAAGCTTTAAAAATATCCTAGTTGCCAGAAAGCACAATAACCAGTGCATTAATTAGGGCTCCATTTAACACTTCCTGTCTCACTTCTACATACTTGTTTATGTGGCATTGGTTCTTCTAACAGCTGCCTCATTTGTGCTGTATTTGTAATTCGGATTTTCTTTAAGTACCTGGGAGCCATGCTCTAACATTACCCAACTTTCTGGAACTTAATACAGATAAAATCATTTGGGGTCTCATCCGTCTGGCACTTAATTCTAGAGGAATTAGGAGGAAGTTATTAGCATGTCACCCAATTGTATGGGGGCTTCCCACGTGGCTCAGTGGTAAAGAATCCTCCTGTCAACGCAGAAGAGCCAGGTTCAATGGATCTCTGGGTCAGGAAGATCCCCTGGAGGAGGAAATGGCAACCTATTCCACTACTCGTGCCTGAAAAATTCCAAGGACAGAGGAGCCTGACTGGCTACAGTCCATGGGGTCGCAAAGAGTTGGAATGGACTGAGGGATGGGCTCTGAGAACAAAGTATTTCAGATACCTTGGCATATGTTTGAGTTTCATTTGCCTTTTATTTGGTAATGGGGACTCACATACTCAACATTCTCCCAAATTGGACTAGCGATCAAAATGAAGTGTCTGATTTTAGCTAACACATAATTAACCTTTACAATAAGATTGCAGCCAGACAGTTGAGGAGGCGTTGAAAGGGATACAGAAGTAAGAGAGAAGATCTGGGCCCTTGGAGAGGTATTTGCTGTGTGAACATCAGCTACGGTCCCAGCTCTGACAAGTGTCAGCCTTGGGGATAAACTTCTGTGTGTCTAGCACTCCTCATACAAAGATCAAAAAGGATGACTGGGACTTCTCTGGTGGTACAGTGAAGAATCCACCTGCCAATGCTGGGGACACAGGTTCCATCCTTGGTCCAGAAGGATCCATGTGCCTCAGAGTAGCTGAGCCTGAGTGCCCAAACCACTGAAGCTTGCAATAAGAGAGGCCACCGCAATGAGAAGCCCAGGCACTGCAACAGAGAGTAGCCCCCACTCACAACTAGAAAAATCCCATGCACAGCAACAAAGACCTAATGCCACCAAAAATAAATTTTAAAAAGGATGACCAGCTTGTCCTAATCCTAGGACACAGGGGAGCCAGGCAGGCAGGGTATCATGGCCTAACCAACACCATGCAAGTTAGACACTTCTCAGATCTTCATCCACAGGAGGCTGCCCAATGTGATCTTTTTTTTTTTTTTCTTTTTGTGATTTTTAAAGTTGTGAAAAGTATACACAGCATAGGACTTCCCAGGTGGCACCAGTGGTAAAGAACCAGGCTGCCAATGCAAGAGACATAAGAGATGCAGGTTTGGTCCTTGGGTGGAAAAGATCCCCTGGAGGAGGGCATGGCATCCCACTCCAGTATACTGGCTTGGAGAATCCCATGGACAGAGGAGCTTGGCAGGTCCCTAGGGTCCCACAAGAGTCAGAAAGGACTGATCGACTTTCACTTTCACTTAGTGGGTATGAAGTGGTGGCTCATTGTGGTTTGACTTGAATTTCTCTAGTGACTAATGATGTTGAGCATCTTTTTATGTGCTTTTTGGTCATTTGTATATCTCCTTTAGAAAAATGTCTATTTAAATCCTTTGCCCATTTTTCAACTGGGTCGTTTGGTTTTATTGTTGTTCAGTTGTGAGAGTTCTTTATATATTCTAAATACTATAAATATTTTCTCCTATTGTGTGGATTGTCTTTTCACTCACTAGCATCTTTTGATGCACAATCAGGTGCGACTTTTTACATACATTAAAAAAAAAAGTTTGATCAGACAAAGATCTGCCAGCTGGCAGCTATGTTGCTGTGGTTGTTTAGTCACTAAGTCGTGTCTGACTCTTTGTGACCCCATGGACTGTATATAGCCCACCAGGCATCTATGTAATATTAATTAATTTATTTATTTAACTAACAAGTATGTATTAAGGAGGACTTCCCCAGTGGCTCAGCAGTAATGAATCTGCCTGCAGTGTAGGAGTCAAAAGAAATTCGAGTTCAATCCCTGGGTCCAGAAGATTCCCTGGAGGAGAGGATAGCAACCCATACCAGTATTCTTGCCTGGAGAAACCCATGGACAGAACAGCCTGGAGGGCTACAGTCCATAAGGTTGCAAAGAGTGAGACACGACCGAAGTGACTTCACATGTATGCATGTAATAAAGAGAGTCTTGTTCTGGGGTTTATATTTACAAGATATAGTAGCCACTGAGCAGCTCCTCATCAAAGTATTTATAGCCTAGTTGACAAGACACTTCCCAGAGGCTGGAAAACAACAATGAATGTTTTCAGGTGACATATGATCATTTCAAACGTGTGAATTCCACTCGGATATGATGGGAGTGCTCCTGCAGCAAGGGAGGGTGGTCAGGGAAAGCCACATGACTTCACATCACTTGCCTGGAAGCACACAATAACATTTCTCACCAGCAATCAATATTTCCATGTTCACAGTGGGTGATGGGCGACATCTAAACTAGCAAAAACTTGGGAACACTAACCTTAGGTGTTACAGCATCCCCAGCTTAGTCCCTAGCCAGATCATGATGATTATATTCTGGGGCTAGAGCTTCCTTGTAGCTTTGCAATAGATATAAATACACCACCAGTCCCTCCTTTCATGGAGGCTACACCATCAAAATTGCAGAAACATGTTTTATTGAGTGCCTATTTTTACGTCATTTTGTTGTTGTTTAGTCGCTAAGTTGTGTGCAGTTCTTTGCCACCCCATGGACGTAGCCCTCCAGGCTCCTCTAGCTATGGGATTTCCTAAGCAAGAACACTGGAACGGGTTGCCATTTCCTTCTCTAGGGGATCTTCCCAACCCAGGGGCTGAACCCGAGTCTCCTGCATTGGCAGGTGGAGTCTTTACCACTGAATCATCAAGGAAGCCCATTTTTATGTCACAAGCACTCTCTTTTCTTTTTTTGGTTAGGTCACTAAAAAAAATAATTTATTTTTAATTGAAGGATGATTACAATATTGTGTTGATTTCTGCCACAGAGCAGCAAGAATCAGCCATAGGTATACATATGTCCCCTCCACCTTGAACCTCCTGCCCACCTCCCACCCCATCCTACCCCTCTAGGTTGTCACAGAGCCCCAGTTCACTTCCTCGAGTCAGTCAGTAAATTCCCACTGGTTATCTATTTTATATTTGTTAGTGTATATGTTTCCATGCATACTCTCTTTTCTTAGTCTTAATTTTAAAATAATAATAAAAGTTATTATGGTTATACCCCACTGAATTTAACAGAAGTAGATCTTACAAAACAAAAAAGTTAAAAGGTCATTATTTATACAACCAAAAGAGTGTATATTTTA
This sequence comes from Neotragus pygmaeus, assembly GCA_006410875.1. Classification (NCBI taxonomy): domain Eukaryota; kingdom Metazoa; phylum Chordata; class Mammalia; order Artiodactyla; family Bovidae; genus Neotragus; species Neotragus pygmaeus. The sequence continues at coordinate 321,982 of SJYV01029015.1, read as the reverse complement.
AAAAGCCTTCATCTTAAATTTTTATGAAGAGATTTTCTAAGGCAGATAAGTATACCTTGCCTTAAAAACACAGATAAGTATACCTTGCCTTGAGTGACAAAAATGTTGCTGAAAAACAACATATAATTCAGATACAGTATTCCCCTCATGTACTATATCTGAGTCATATGTTGCTTTTCAGTAACATTTGCTACTTAAAGCAAGGCATATTCTTACTTCAGGGAGACGAATGCCACTGATTTGAAACTGTCTCTACTTGTAGCCTGGCTCCCCTGTGAGAGTTTAAGCTCCTTGAAGGTAGCCGTGTATCCTGAGCCTTCAGAGACTTTCTTGAGAGTGAGGGGACCCAATTGTCTAAGCCAAGGGGTCCCCAACTCCCAGGCCATGAACTGGTACCAGTTTGTGAGCTATTAGGATCTGGGCCGCACAGCAGGAGGAGGTGAGCCGGCCAAGCTTCATCTGTCTTTACAGACACTCCCATTGTTTACCTTGCGGCCTGAGCTCCGCCTCCTGTCAAATCAGTAGCGGCATTAGAGTCTCATAGGAGTTTGAACCCTACTGCGCGTGAATCATCCTGAAATCATCCCCTCTCCCAGCTCCCAGTCCGTGGGAAAATTGTCCCTGGTTCTAAAAAGGTTGGGGACCAGTAGCTTTAATCCAAACAGCCAGACAACATCCTGATTCTTCCTCCTTCATCACCTACATCTAAAAACATCAGCAAATCCCATCAATTTCCTTTCCTCTCCAGAGCCTCTCTCCACAGAATACAGGAGTCCCTTGTGTGTCAACCATGTGTTTCTGATCCCTTGATGTCTGGATCCTTGCTGACTGTGGAGGGACTGCCCCTCCCAAGGCTGGCCAGTTCCTAGATATAGTGATAGACTCTGGAGTGTGCCTTTCATATGCGAACAAATTGGTCCAATCCCTAAGCCACAACCTCCTTCTCTATCAGGCTTTCACACCCTGGGCCACTGTCTACCTGGCCCCATTACCCTGGACCAAAGACAGACAAGTAGGGGGCAGCCCCTATGCCCCAGAGCCTGCTGGTACTCTTCAAACTGGCCAATCCTAAGCCTGCTGATCCTGTCTCACCCATGCCTTCCCATGGAAACCACCATTGAGGCTCTTGTACACATTTTCCCTCACTCCCTCTGTCCCCTGGCTTATCCTGGTGCTGGTGCATCCTCATGACCCTGCATGGGTGGCAGAGCATGCCCATTCTTCTAGGGTATTGCAACAGACTACCTTCTCAGCAGCAGTCCTCTTTTGATCTGTGTATCTGAACAGTAATTGCATGTACATTTTAATCCATCCTGGATTTGAGGCCCTAGGCTGTCTGGACTCTATAGTAACCCCCACCTACTCAATATGCTTCTCTTCCAGGCCTGCAGCCATGAACCCGGGGACTTTCCAAAATGAAAACTGATTTTGTCAGTTCTCTTATTTAAAATTCCCCAGGGGCCTCCACTGAAAATTGGAATAAAATCCACGTTCCTTCCCATGGCCTAGAAGGCCTCACGTGTTCCAGCTTCTACAACCTCTTCTCAGACCTCCCACTGCTTGGTGCTCCAGCCACACTGGCCTCCTTTCAGAGACGCCAAGCTATTTCCTGCCCCGGGGCCTTTGTACATGCTGTTCTCTCTGCCTGGAACACTCTTCTCGGTTTTGTGCAACTGGCCCTTTTCCCTCTAGTCTCAGTCCAATGTCACCTCTGGAGAGGCCTTCCTTGACCATACAATCAGACATCCTATTCCATTATTCTGCTCTATTTTCTTAATCACAGTTGTGATTCTGTGATTATTCTTTTGGGCTTCCCAGATGGAGCTAGTGGTGAAGAGCCTGCCTTTTGATGCAGGAGATGTAAGAGATGCAGGTTCAATCCCTGGGTCGGGAAGATCCCCTGGAGAGGGGTATGGTAATCCATTCCAGTATTCTTGCTTGGAGAATCCCATGGACAGAGGAGCCTGGCGGGCTACAGTCCATGGAGTCGCACAGAGTGGGACACAACTGAGAGACTAAGCTCAACACAGCACAATTATTCTTTTGGGCTTCCTAGGCAGCGCTAGTGGTAGAGAGCCTGCCTGCCAAGGCAGGAGACATAAGAGACGCAGGTTCTATCCCAGGGTTGGGGAGATCCTTTGGAGAAGCGTATGGCAACCCACCCCAGTATTCTTGCCTGGAGAATCCCATGGACAGAGGAGCCTGGCAGGCTACAGTCCCAGGGGTCACACAGAGTCAGACATGACTGAAGCGACTGAGAATGCACACAATTATTCTTTTACTGGTTGATCTTCTGTCTCCCCACAACACACCCCGACTTGGAGTAGAATATAAACTCCTTGAGAACAGCAGCCTTGTTCATGGCTACGTTCCCTGAGCCTAGACAGCCTGGCATGTTGTATTGGATGCACGAATGAACAAGGGGTACCTTACCTGCGTGTCCAGGACTGGAGAGGGGAGTGGAGGGGGCTGAGGAGTGAGCGGTTGTCCCCTGATATGACCCTGCAGCCACTTGGGAGCTGCTGGTTCATCAGAGGCTCCCAGCTCCTGGCTCCAGACCAGGCCACTGCAGAGTCAGGGCTGGGAAAGGCAGACAGCATCTGCTTCCTGGAGAAGCCAACCGGAAGCTGGTCTCTGTCTCGTGAGGTTCTGCTGACCATCACATTTCCCCAGCAAGGGTGCCTTGTCCTTCCGCAGACCCCAGGTTCATCTGTCGCCCGCTCCAGAGGCGTGGCTGTCCGCAGGCTGCGGCTCCACTTGGCCCAAAGGATCTCATGCGGCTTTTGCTGCTGCAGAGATGTCTGGGGTGGCTGCCAACACTTTTATCTTTTCATTTCATCTGCCAGCCAAGAGCTTTTTCCTGCTTTTGCCTCTTGAAGCTTAAGGCAAGGAATGCTGACCTTGAGTACAGGTGCTTCTCAATTCATTACTCAAGGTTTCCTGCCCTGGTTCATGTTCAAGCCAGCTTCTTCCCAATCTTCGCTTTTCCTTTCCCTTGGCCTCCCTGTTCCCTGTCAGCCTTGAAACAAACTTTGGGATTTTTTTTTCCCCCTGAGATCTGTGTTTAGGCAGTAAGAGCTCTGCTAGTATGCCCCCTTGATTTCCCTGGTGGCCTAATGGTTAGGATTTGGTGCTGTTACTGCATGGCCTGGTTGGGTAACTGGGATCCTGCAAGCTGTGCCACATGGCATGATTAAAGTTAACAAAACAAAAAGACTCAGCTTAGTTTGCTTCCTTCACTCAAGGGTACCAAGGCACCTCTTTAGACTTTGGCCGTGTGGCCACTGGGAGAAAATATTGCCAGAGTCACAGCTAAGTGCAGAGTGAAGGAGACTCCAACCCCTGAACATGGGGCTCTGATTCCCTACCTTCACCACATTCATCTGACAAACATGTTTTGAGGATCTGCTGCTTGCCAGGCATTGGTCCGCTGGAGTCTCGCTTACTGGACTGGGGAGGGACTTGGATCAAGTCCACATTGTAGAGCGATCCAAGAAGATGTGTTTGGAACCCATCATGTGACAGTTCAGCAAAGCATTCTGGGACAGCTGGATAGCAACATGCCAAGGGATAAAATTGGACCTCCTTCCTCTCACATCATCTACGAAAATTGACCAAAAATGAGTCAAAAGCCTAAACGTACAAGCTAAAACAAACTTTTAGAAGAACATGCAAGCATATATTTTCATGGTATTAGACTAGGCAAAGTCTTCTTAGATATGATTCCAGAAGCACAAGCAACAAATCAAAAAAAATAGATAAGCTGGACATCAGAATAAAAAAAATTCTTATGCTACAAAAGACATCATCAGGAAACTGAATATATAACCCACAGAATTGGAGAAAATTTTTGCAAATCTGGTAAGGGGCCTGTGTCGAGCATATATAAAGAATTCTAACGATTCAATGGTAAAAAAAAAAACACACACACTTGAAAATGGGTGAAAAATATGACTAGATAGTTCTCTAATAAGAAATGGCCAATAAGCACACGAAAAGATGCTCAATGTCATGTGAAAGTGAAAGTCACTCAGTTGTGTCTGACTCTTTGTGGACCCTATGGACTGTAGAGTCCATGGAATTCTCCAGGCCAGAATACTGGAGTCTGTTCCCTTCTCCAGCGGATCTTCCCAACCCAGGGATCGAACCCAGGTTGCCCACATTGCAGGCAGATTCTTTACCAGCTGAAACACCAGGGAAGCCCCGAAGGCCACATATTATATGATTCCATTTATATGAACTATACAGTGTAGGAGAATCCACAGGTGCAGAAAGTAGATTCGTGGTTCCCTAGGGCTGAGAGAATTGAGGGGAAGTAGGGAGTCAGTGCCAACAGGTACATCGTTTCTTGTTGGGGTGATTAAAATGTTCTTAATTGATGTGGTGATGGGTGCACAACTCTGTGGCTATATTAAAAAACAATGAATTGTACACTTTAAATGGATGAATTGTGTAGCATGCAAATTATTTCACAGTAAAACTGTTACCAAAAAAATCATGTGATGAAAACCCTGGAAAATCAAGAGGGTTTGAGAATCTGTGAATTCATAATTTGTGGTAGGCAGAATTGTGACTCTCTAAAGCTGTCCATACCCCATTGTGTGGAGGCGAAAAAGACTTTGCAGATATGATTAAAGGTATGGACTCTGAGTTGATCTGTGTAAACCAGATGATCCTGGTTTACATAAATGTGCCATCTAATCATATGAATCCTTAAAAGCAGAAGTCCAATACCAGATCCATCAGAGAAATGAACCTGATGGTAAGGATGAGAGATGCTAAGCACTTGACCTGCCATTGCTGGCTTTGAAGACTAAGAAAAGGGGTCACAATCTAGGGAATGTGCTAGTCTTTAGAAGCTAGGAATGGTCCTCAGCTGACAGTCACCAAGGCAACAGGAATCTCAGTCCTAAACCCACAAGGATCTGATATCTGCACCCAAATGAACCAGGAAAGGGCCCCTCATAAAAGGAACACAGCACTGCAACTCTTTGGTTTTAGCCCAGTGAGATCCACATCAGACTTCTGGCCTACAGGACTATAAGATAATATATTTGTTTTGTTTAAGCCACTAAATGGTAGTCAATTGTTATGGCCGCAATAGAAAACCAACATGTAGCTGTTAATTTACGTAGACTTTAATAAACCAATATTTAAAACAAGAAAGGAGTGCTAGTCTTTCTCATGGCTGGGCAGGAAAAGGTATACTCGTGGCTGAAAATCCACAACACCTGTTCTTTCCTTCCTACCCCACGCAAAGACTGAAGGAATAGAGCTCACTTAGTGACTGCTGCCCCCAAATAGCTTGCCTGGAAAATCCCACAGGCAGAGGAGCCTGGTGGGCTGCAGTCCGTGGGGTCTCGAAGAGTTGGACATGACTGAGCGACTTCACTTTCACTTTTCACTTTCATGCATTGGGGAAGGAAATGGCAACCCACTCCAGTGTTCTTGCCTGGAGAATCCCGGGGATGGGGGAGCCTGGTGGACTGCCGACTCTGGGTCGCACAGAGTCAGACCCGACTGAAGCGACTTAGCAGCAGCAGCAGCCCCAATATAGAAACTGTAACATGATTTTATTCCTAACTCCTCTGCCCTCTCTGGCGAGTCATTCATCTGTCCAGGTCTCACTTTCCACATTTGGGAAGCAGGCCGAATTAACCCTGACTTCTGCCTACCCCACAGTTTAGAAAGAAAAGAAAAAAAAAAACAACCCTCAGCTTCAAACAGAGCTCCAGACACAGTTTGGGTCAAAGGACACGCTCCCCTCCATGGGGTAGCATTCCTTTATTCTGGCTTCCTTCAGAGCATTTTGGGCACACCTGGTCCCTCAGGATGTGGAGTACCTTGTATTGTGGCCTTGCAGCTGCTGTTGGCACAGAAGTGAGAAAAGCTTCAGGTATCCAAAGGTGCTGAAGCTCATCACAAAGTCCCATGGACAAAGTTTGAGATTTTCGGTTTGGGGGGAGCAATACTCTCACAGCTTGCTGTTGTTCAGTCGCTAAGTCATGTCTGATTCTTTGTGACCCCACGGACTGCACCATGCCAGGCTTCCCTGTCCTTCACTACCATGTCCTTTGGACATGAGAACTCATGTCCATTGAGTTGGTGATCCCATCCAAACATCTCATCCTCTATCACCCCCTTCTCCTCCTGCCCTCAATCTTTCCCAGCATCAGGGTCTTTTCCAGTGAGTTGGCTTTTTGCATCAGGTGGCCAAAGTATTCAACATCAGATTCAGAATCAGTCCTTCCAATGGATATGTAGGGTTGACTTCCTTTAGGATTGCCTGGTTTGATCTCCTTGCTCTCCAAGGGATTCTCAAGAGTCTTCTCCAGCACTACAGTTTGAAAGCATCATGGGACCAAATTGTTTTCATGATGGAAAGAAAGCAAAGTAATGGTTCAGATCAGACTAGGAGGAACAGAGTCAGGAGGAGACTGAGATAGGACTCCAAGACAGGGAGGAGGGCAGAGAAGTTAAAACATCTCAACTATGTGTGGGTGTGGAAGTACTTCTTTCATTAGGGAGAAGTGCTATGATGCTCTAGACTCACTTCATGTTACTCCCCTAATCCACCCCACGGATACCTATGTGGACACAAGCATTTTCTTAATAAGCTGCTTATAGGTGACTTGGCTTTGGGATGTTCTCATTTATTTAAAATTTTTTAATTTTATTTAATGAATTTATTTATTATTGGCTGTGCTGGGTCTTCACTGCTGCGTGCAGGCTTTCTCTAGTTGCAGTGAGCAGAGCCTACTCCCTAGTTGCAGTGCTCAGGCTTTCCATTGTGGTGCCTTCTCTTGTTGCAGAGCTCGAGTTCTAGGTTGCATGGGCTCAGTTGCCCCATTGCATGTAGGATCTTAGTTTCCCGATCAGGGATCAAATCCACGTCCTCTGCATTGATAGTTGGATTCTCAACCACTGGACCACTAGGGAAGCCCATGGAGTGTTTTTAAAGACGTTCTTCTAGAAGTAACTGAACATCACTCTCGTGACGTCTGTACAGGGATCTGGGAAACGTCCCCTTCGTTCATCTGTCTCTGGGCACCTGCCTTCTTCTGTCTGTACCTCCTTTGGCTTGGGTTTACATGGTATGTGAGTGCACAGTGCACATGGGGCCGTGAACGTGGGAAGAGCTCTTGACTGAGTACTGGCCTTGTCCAATATGGTTTGGCTGGCCCCTTCCCTAGACCCTCCTACCCACTTTCAGCTGTGGAGGCAGTCTGGCAGGGACCAGGCTCCTTAACTCTCCCTGAAGTTCCCACCCAGCATGGCCAAGTCTTTGCTGACATCCAGCAGCTCCCTGCAGGCCCCCAGATGGCCCCTGGCCCTGGTGACAGTGGAGCCCAGCCCCCCTTGGCTCCCCAGCCTTCCTGGAACCCTCTTGCCTAATATCCTGTGTGGTAATCATGCCTGTTGGCCCTTCTTAGTCCTGCTGGCCACTGCCAAGTTCCTTCTGCTAGTTCCTGACATTCCTACCTCTAGTGGAGACTTCATGAAATAAAAAGCTACTAAAAGTTTTTTCTTTCTGGTCAGAATGCCCCTTCTTGGGTGGTCCCACACTCCTCAGCATAGGTGACCAAGTATTCTGTGTCTGGGATGGGAGAAAGGTGGGTCTGAAGAAGGGAAAGAGCTAAGATGCTCAGGAATGGGCATGGGATGGGGGAGCTATGTCTGGGAGGCGGTCCTGGTGGTCGTGCATTAATTCAAGGTCACCCAGGGTCAGCTGAGAAGTAGGAAGAAGCAGCTGCTTTTCTGATGGCCATGGCGCCACTGGGGGCACTGGCAGCAGTGTAGAGCTGGGAGAAAAGTGATCACCAAGGTGAGGGTGAGGGTAGGCACCGTGCGATCATGGCAAAGAATGGGGCAAAGGACTGGCATACTATCCACTGAGTGCTGAGAGGCAGCTCACCGGTCATCTCCTTTATCATCACCCCATCATCCTATAGATAAGGTCTTCTTCCCATCCACTGTCTTGCTAATAAAGCCCCAGAGGTGCAAGCTACCACTTGCTGAGTACTTATCACAGGTGGATGGCTCAGTGGTAAAGAATACACCTGAAATGCAGAAGCCACAGAAGACACAGGTTCGATTCCTGGGTCGAGAAGATCCCCTGGAAGAGGGCATGGCAACCCAGTCCAGGGTTGCCAGTCCACTCTTGCCTGGAGAATCCAATGGACAGAGGAGCTTAGTGGGCTACAGTTCATAGGATTGCAGAGTTGGACATGACTGAAGTGACTTCAAGGCTGTACATTGTCACCCTGCTTATTTAACTTCTATGCAGAGTACATCATGAGAAACGCTGGGCTGGAAGAAGCACAAGCAGGAATCAAGACTGCTGGGAGAAATATCAATAACCTCAGATATGCAGATGATACCACCCTTATAGCAGAAAGTGAAGAGGAACTCAAAAGCCTCTTGATGAAAGTGAAAGAGGAGAGTGAAAAAGTTGGCTTAAAGCTCAACATTCAGAAAACAAAGATCATGGCACCTGGTCCCATCACTTCATGGGAAATAGATGGGGAAACAGTGGAAACAGTGTCAGGCTTTATTTTTGGGGGCTCCAAAATCACTGCAGGTGGTGATTGCAGCCATGAAATTAAAAGACACCTACTCCTTGGAAGGAAAGTTATGACCAACCTAGATAGCATATTCAAAAGCAGAGACATTACTTTGCCAACAAAGGTCAGTCTAGTCAAGGCTATGTTTTTTCCTGTGGTCATGTATTGATATAAGAGTTGGACTGTGAAGAAAGCTGAGCACCGAAGAATTGATGCTTTTGAACTGTGGTGTTGGAGAAGACTCTTGAGAGTCCCTTGCTTGGACTGCAAGGAGATCCAACCAGTCCATTCTAAAGGAGATCAGTCCCGGGTGTTCATTGGAAGGACTGATGCTAAAGCTGAAACTCCAATACTTTGGCCACCTCGTGCGAAGAGTTGACTCATTGGAAAAGATTCTGATGCTGGGAGGGATTGGGGGCAGGAGAAGGGGACAACAGAGGATGAGATGGCTGGATGCTATCACCGACTCGATGCACATGAGTTTGGGTGAACTCCGGGAGTTGATGATGGACAGGGAGGCCTGGCGTGCTGCAATTCACGGGGTTGCAGACTGAGCGACCGAACTGAACTGAACTGAAGTGACTTAGCACGCAGCACGCAGTGTCTTCAAGGTCACACGAGCGTAGACAGACTTTTGAAGCTGTCTGGTGGAGACACGGCCATAGCCTGTTCTCCCACCCCTAAATCACTTCTGGAGATTAAAAATTAGGGGCACCACGCTGCTCCTTCTACAGATGGAGAAATGCGAGGCCTAGGGAGGTCAAGTGATCAGTTCCAGGTCCCACGGCTTGTGCCAGAATCTGACGAGGAGCCAGCAACTCGGCTCCACGACACGACTTCCCTCGGCCCTCCGGCGTCCAAGAAGGCGGCCCGGCCCCTAAGACGCACAAGAGATTCCAGAGACGCAGAAAAAGGCCCGCTCACTTCACTCTTAAGACCAGCTCATCCACGTGAACCAGGGAAACATTTGAGAGGGGCCCGCCCGCCAACCCCTCACAACCCCAGCTAGGGGGCGTGGTCTCGCCTGCGCCTCCGCCTCCGCCGCCAGCCCCGGCTCAGCCCCACTGCGCGCGCCCCTCGCCCGGTCCTGCGGCGCGCGCGCGCGCGCCCTAAGTCCGGGGGCCCCGCTGCACGCGCCCCTGGCCCGGCCCTACTGCGCGCGCGCGCGCCCGAGGGCCGGGGCCCCACTGCGCGCGCGCCGAGGCCGCAGGGGTTTGACGCCCAGGCCCAGAGGGTCAGCCGCGCTTCCGGACACTGACGCGTCTCGGGTTGGGCCGGGACCGGGCGGTCGGGCCGGACTCGGCCTTGCCCCACCTCCCCCGCTCACCACCCCCGGCGTCGCTGGCGAAAGCCGAGCGCGCGTTGGGCGCGGGGCCGCGTGACGCGCACCTGTCGGGGCTGGCCGGGCTGACGGAAGAGAATGCGCCGGGCCCCGACCTGGCCTGAGCCCGGCCAGCAGCACCGCGCGGCACGCGCCGCCCCCGACGTTTCCCGGAGAAGCTGCAGGCTCTGACGGGCATGATGAAGTAAGCTTCTTCCCCCGCTTTCTCTCCGGCTTCTTGGGCCGCAGGAGTCGTCTTTTACAGCCGGATGGCGGCTGCGCGCTTGCGCCCCTGCGAACCCGCCGGCCCCGGAGGCCAGCCCCGCGTCGCTGTAAAATCCTCGGGCGTTTGATTGGGAAGAGTCACCCCAGCTACCACCCACCCGCCCCAATTTCCTTCCCCGCGTTCCTTCCGCAAAATAAATTATTCACTTCCTGCTCCGCAGATGCCTTGGCGCGGCAGTGCTGCGTGGTGGCGGGTTGGCTGGAGGCAGCCAGGCCCCGTCGAGGCTGGTCTGGGGGGGCCAGCGGCGTCTCCTTTTCCTGGACTTTCTGGAATTCATTTCAGTGAGAGGAGGAATTGGAGGCTCCCCACAACCCACTCCCACTTCCCTTGGGAATCTGCTTAATCTTTGGCACCAGCGCTCAGGTTTCCATCAGCGTTTCAAATCCATCCATCCATCCAATGAATGGTTTTCCAGAAGCAGACCTGTCTGGGTCTCTGAAAATCAGCTCACTCAAACTTGAGTGTTTAAACGGAAGTGAGAGCTTCTGGAGAAGTCATAACCTGAAATTCCTTGCCCACCCACCCCACTGTCCCCCAGGCAGGCCTGTGGCTCCTGAAAGGAAGTCAAAGCGGGAAACCTTCAAAGACTGGGTGTGTTTAAACTATGTTGTACACTCTCTGGGGCTTCCCAGGTGGCTCAGTGGTGAAGAATCCGCCTGCCAATGCAGGAGACGCAGGTTTGATCCCTGGGTAGGGAGGATCCCCTGAAGGTGGAAATGGCAGCCCACTCTAGTATTCTTGCCTAGGAAGTCCCATGGACAGAGGAACCTAGTGGGCTACTGTCCATGGGGTCACAAAACAGCCAGACACATTAGTTAGTACATACTCTATAGTGATGGATAGAGTGTTTGAGTTTAGGAGGCTAATCTTCTGGCAAGTTTTAGGAGCACCTGAGAGGAAAATGCTCAGTGTTTGGCATGAACAGAGCTCACTTTTAGGCAATGTTTTTTGTTTTTTTTTTAATGTAACCCTTTCTTTGAGGTACTTAGCTGCTCAGCAGATAAACACTCCAGGCAGGCATTCAAGTTATTTTATTCAAAGACTAATAAAATTTGCTATTGTGGGATGGTTTTAGGCCCTTTAAAGGGGAAACCATCAAATCTGTGGGCAAAGGGAAACCGAGAGGCACCTTTGGTCATCTGTGGCCAATCCACTTCTCATTTTCGTACAAAAATATTTATTTGACTGCATCAGGTCTTAGTTGAAGCATGCTAGATCTTTAGTCATGGCATGTGGGATCTGGTTCCCTGACCAGAGATGGAACCGTGGCCTTCTGCATTGGGAGTATGGAGTCTTAGCCACTGGGCCACCAGGAAAATCCCTACCGACTTCTCATTTTATTGATGGAATTTGAACACGGCAAAATGTCATTGCTTGTTGCCAGATTTCACCATGGATTCTGCCAGCCCCTAACCCACAGGCAGAGCAGGAAGTCTGGTTTTGCTTTCTGTTGCCCTGAACTGGGAGCTGGGTGGCTCTTTGTCTAGGAGACCTCTTACCATCTTTACCTCCCAAAGTATTTTTACAGCCATGATCTGGGTTTTTGGTTTTTTTTTTTCTTTTGGCCAGACATTAAAATGAGGTGAATGCTCCCCATCTTACAGCTGGAGAAAAGGTCCTGAGTAGTTAAGTGAAAGTCTCAGGGCTGCAGAGTTAGAGATTTACTCTACTGCTGTATTCTTTGGCCTGGATTATAAACCCCTTATGGGCTGGGTCTCCACTTTTTTAACCATCTCAGATTTATGCTGCTGTTGCTGTTTAGTTGCTAAATCATGTCCAACTTATTGTGACCCCGTGGACTGTAGTCCACCAGGCTCCTCTGTCCATGGGATTGCCTAGGCAAGAATACTGGAGTGGGTTGCCATTTCCTTCTTCAGCAGATCTTCCTGACCCAGGGATTGAACCCTTGTCTCCTGCATTGGCAGGTAGATTCTTTACTCCTCAGCCACCTGGGAAGCCCTCTCAGCTTTATAGCCCTTTGATTTTTCATCAGTATGACTGGAAGATCATGAAGTTGTCAGTGAGCTGTTCCTTGGCATTTTTTCTTGCTGTGCGAAGTCAGTTGGTTTCCCAGCAGTTCCAAGAGACAAGCAAGAAACGCCACTTTATTCATGATGCTCTTGGTTTAATAATGACAGTGGCTAACAGTTTTTGGACGCTTACTATATGCCAAGCATTGTGCCAGGTGCTTTGTATGGATTGTCTCCTTTTGTGCTTCTTATCGACTTGTTTTCTCACTCTGTGGTTGAGGTTGGTTAGTTAGTTGTGTCCGACTCTGCAACCCCTTGGGCTACAGCATGCCACGCTTCCTTGTCCATCACCAACTCCCGGAGCTTGCTCAAACTCATGTCCATCGAGTTGGTGATACCATCCAGCCGATTCATCTTCTGTCGTTCCCTTCTCCTCCTGCCTTCAATCTTTCCCAGCATCAGGGCCTTTTCCAGTGAGTCAGTTCTTCACATCANACTGGAGTGGGTTGCCATTTCCTTCTCCAATGCATAAAAGTGAAAAGTGAAAAATGAAAGTGAAGTCGCTTCAGTTGTGTCTGACTCTTCGAGACCCCCATGGACAGCAGCCTACCAGGCTCCTCAGTCCATGGGATTTCCCAGGCAAAGGTACTGGAGTGGGGTTCAATCACCTTCTCCGTGAGCTACCTGAGAAGACCTATATATACACTACCATGTGTGAAATAGACAGCTAGTGGGATGCTGTTGTATAGCTCAGGGAGCTCAGCTCCATGCTCTATGATAACCAGGCAAGGAGTGGAAGGCAAGGGAGAGAGTACATGGGAGGTTCAAGGGAGGGGATGGATGTATACTTGAGGCTGACTCATGTTGTTGTACAGCAGAAACCAATACAAAACTGTAAAACAATTATACTCCAATTAAAAAAAAAAATCTTTACTACTTGTGCTTGCTCTCTTTCTCTTTATTTACCTCTCTTTATCTTTAAAATATTCATGAAAAATAAGGATACTGAATTTATCAGTATATTCTACATTCTCAACAAAATGCATTCTATTTTAATTTAATGTATTTCCATTTAAGTCAATGTACTTTTAGAAAAATAATACAAACATGTTAGATATTTTAAAAGAATTCTTCACCTATACCATTTATTTAATTCAACAAAGAAGATTTAGCAGAATAAAATTAGCTATAATATCATAAATTCTTANATTTCCATTTAAGTCAATGTACTTTTAGAAAAATAATACAAACATGTTAGATATTTTAAAAGAATTCTTCACCTATACCATTTATTTAATTCAACAAAGAAGATTTAGCAGAATAAAATTAGCTATAATATCATAAATTCTTATTTCTTTTTAGCTCAACAACCATCCTTGACCAGCTTCAACATTCAACAAAGGAATTCAGCAGAGTGCTTATATTATCTTTAACTGAATTACCTGGAAGCAAACTGAAAATGAAGAAAATTAAATTCATGTGCTGTGTAGACTTCAATACAAATTTTACTATAATTGTACTCAAATTTCAGCTTTTGCTTCACTTAACAATTGCATTCCTGTGAGAATTATTGGGAGAATTGTGAAGAAAAAAAATAGATATAAAGGTTCTTAAAAAAATAAGTTATTTGAAAAATTTTTTAATATAAGTTTATTTATTTTAATTGGAGGCTAATTACTTTACAATATTGTATTGATTTTGCCATACATCAACATGAANAAGTGCTTAAGTTCAAGTTTCTATTTAACTTAAATATGAGTGAGTGAGTGAAGTCACTCAGTCGTGTCTGACTCTTTGTGACCCCATGGACTGTAGCCTACCAGGCTCCTCCCTCCATGGGATTCTCCAGGCAAGAGTACTGGAGTGGGTTGCCATTTCCTTCTCCAAACTTAAATATAATTAACAAATTTAAAGCTTTAAATTTCTTTCTAGGCCAGGTTATAATAAACTTCACATAAAACTTATAAAGCCAAAGAAAAAGTCGTAAGGAGAAAACACTGCTGAGAAATAGTGAGGAGAAAGTAGTTGCCCCTGAAGGCTTTTCCTTCTGAAAAGAAAGATGTTCTTTTCTATTTCTGCCTCGTATACTGGAAAGATTTAAGAGAACTTGGATTTTAAAGGGCTAAAAAAGTAAATGAAAGCTTCTTCTTCCATAGTCTAAGCAGTTCCAGCAGAATGAAAAGGGCAAACCTAACACATTTGGATGGCAGCCTAACTCAAGAGATGAGAGCAGTCAAGCACACTAAGATGTGTGGCAAGTTTAAGTGTAGGAGAAGGTATTTAACTTTAAAAGTTATAATAATTAAAAAAAATTTTTAATTGAGGTTTTTTTTTTGCATCCAATCTAATAAATTTTTACCAAAGTTATAGACTAGGAAATTTATGGTTATAATTAAACATAAATATTACAGAACCCAAACAAAGCCTTATATTTGAATCTGATGAAATGCAAGCCTGGAAGTTTGAACCCATGCCCTTTAGTCAAGTAAGAACCATACTTTAAACAAAAAAAGCACCCCACTGATAGAGCTATTTTTGTGAAACTTCCAAATACATAAAACAGCCAGAAACATTATAAATGTTGAAACACTAAAATGTACAAAACACTTGATGTAGTTTTTGAAGGCAAAACAAGACAAACAAAACCAGGGCTATCCCAAGAAGCTAAGGATCTGCATGTCTTCGACACTGCCACCGCCTGGTGGCATGACATAAAAGTGCAGCTCCGTTTTTTGTGTGGAATAAACCTTTTCCAGGTTGGTTGATTTGGGGAGAAAACAGTTATGAATGAGAATGGCTGTTCCAGACCTGCAATTCATATGAAGCATAGAAGAATGTTTTGGGTATGGTACGGGGAATTCTATAGCTCTGGAGTCAGGCTTCTCAAACCCACCCAGCAAGGAGCTCCAACAGCAAAGGAGCATAACCAGCGGGGACAGTTCAGAAGCTGCCAGCCTTGAAGCTACCAGCCCAGAGCTGTCTGCTACAAAGGCATACAACAGGACTGAAACTAGATGATGCTTTATTGATTTATGCATTCATTCAAGATCTCTTTCTCTTCATCTCAGTAACTGCATTTACATGCTGGGGATAAAATGTGGTTAAGATATTCCTGCTCTCAGAATGTCTGCCATGGTAACAGAACACATAAAGACTTCGTTCTACAAAAGAAACGTATGTAAGATAGTCAAAGCACAAAGGAGTAATCAACTCAGCTGAGGAGGGGATGAAAACTTCCCAGAAGAAAAGATTTCCGATGTAGGTCTTAAATATCCCTGGTTAACTGACAGCTTGAAGTTTGTTCGTAGGCAAGCAAAAAGAATTAGTCAGGTGCAGCATGTGAAAACACAAGATATGAAATGAACAGAAGTTGTAAACAATTAGGTTAGCTGGCGTGTAGGGTTGGAGAAGGCAAACAGTAGGTTATTAGGCAGACCAGTGGCAGGAACCAGATTACAGAGAGCCTTAAACTCAGGCTGTGGAATCTAGACTTGTGATTTAGAGTCGGGAAACTATGCAAAGGCCGTTTAAAAAACTACTCTAGCACATAAATGAAAGTAAAGACTAGTAACAGGGAGACCAGTAAAGACTAATCAGGCCTCTGGTTTGGATGACTAAGTAGACTGTAGTTTCAGAATCTACAAGACACAGAGGAACACGTTTGGCTAAAGAACTGAGTCTTGAACGTACTGAACGTGGACTGCCTATCAGCCATTCAAGTAGAGATGTCTAGTAAGTAGCCGAACACATACACAGGTATGGAGTTCAGTGCAGAGGCATAGGCAGGATATAAAAACCAGGGACTCAAAAGTATACAGGAGGCAATGGAATCCACAAGAGTAGAGGAGGCCTCCCAGAAGAGTGTGCAGAGGGAACAGAACTGAGGATGAAAGGCTAGGGTCCAGTCTGGGGGTCCTTACTATGTCAACAGTGGTTGCCTGGATTTGAGGGTTTTCCCCTCATTTCAAAAAATTTTACAGAAAACATGTACTTACTTAAGATGTGGCTACAAAAGCTAGCTAAAATCTCACGAATGTACTTCTAAATGGCAATTCTTAAAAAATGAGACTCTAATGGAAAGAATAAACTAATCCTTTGTTATAGTTAGGGAGATTAGGGTATTATTTCTAAAACCTAGATTTGTATCAACCAAAGTAAGTTAGCACTAGTTATTTCACATCAATTTTGAAAAGCTCTTACTGGTGTCATAGGGACTTCCCTGTCTCAGATGGTAAAGTGTCTGCCTACAATGAGGGAGACCTGAGTTCAATCCCTGGGTCAGGAAGATCCTCTGGAGCAGAAAATGGCAACCCACTCCAGTACTCTTGCCTGGAAAATCCCATGGATGGAGGAGTGTGGTAGGCTACAGTNACAAGTGGTTAAGAACACATCCATCTTCACAGTCTGCAACACACTGCGTCATTTAATTCTGTGACTCATCATTTCCTGCTCCTCATGGTTGATACGCTACACTAGAAGGTATCTACAGGAAAATCTACAGTAAACCGCTTTTAAAACTATAACTAAAAACCACTGTGATTACAAATGAATAGGTATGGAGGAAATTAGGAAAGGGATTTTCTAATTTGGTGGTGTTATTACTATGAGGTTTTCTGGGGGCAGGAAATAAGACCTTTGCTCTGTCAAATATTTCATGCATATTTTAACTATGTTTCAGGAGACAAATCTGACTAGCTGTTTATAACAGGATCCTACAGTATCCTCGCACATAGCTGTATTATTACAAATATAGACATTTCTATTTCTTCAACATCTACATGACATACCTTTTTTCTTTGTGTTGTGTCTGAAGGGAAACTTTTTCTTAAAAGACATTCCTGAATTGTCTTCCTGAAAGAGAAACCATCAGTGTTGGCAGCTGATACTTTGTTCTCCGAACATAAGCAAGAGCCCTTAGGACTGGAACATTCAGCTACAACTGGACACTGAGAACTGATGTTTGCAACAGAGGTCAGCCCGCCAGAGGTTGTCACACATGCCAAACCACACAGCCTGTGCGGGGAGGCCGCCCACCTCTTCATGGTCCACCACGGGCCGGCCTTACTCTGACCTGGCCTGGGAGCCGAGACCAAGATCAAGGAAGCCCACAGGTCACCCTGGACCAGATAAGTTCCCTTAGTCAAGCTTTCAGGGTCCAGCCCTCCTCTGTTGTACTCCAAACCGGAGACCAGGACCTATGAACCCAGTTCACACTGATTCCCAAGGGAATTCCCAACTCTAAATATTCCATGATCATCCTGTCCTCTCAAACATTTCTCACATCAGAATGGCCCAGCTTCACCCTGGAATGTAAAGAGCTGGAAAGAGAATTGCTCCCATCCTAACAATAAGAAAAAGTCAGATCATCCACAGAATTACAACCATGAACCCATCAGACAGGTGGGAATCACAGGGCAACAATCAGGCTGGAATCTCAGGACAAACAGACTCCTCCAGGAGTGAAAGGACAGAGCACCGACTTCCCTAGAGCAGAGCACAGGAGGAAGAGACCGCGACAGAAGGGCGTGTGGATTTTAGCCAGGAGTTCCAGTGAGTGCTGCCAAGTGTGAGGGCATACAACCGGGGCTCCTTAGATAAATGGGATTCCAAGGCAGACAGCTCAAGAAGAGCAAGGAGACACCTCTAGTAATAGAAACAAAGAGTTCTTAAAACAACAAAACTCGTCAAAGGGACATGTCAAAGGAACACAGGAGTCAAGCTGAAAGAACATCAATGGTCAAAATAGGAGCTCTTTTCATGAGCAGACACAGGAAAAGATGCTCAGCATCACCAATCACCAGGGAAATGAAAATCAAAATACAGTGAAATATCACCTCACAGCTGTCAGCATGGCTAACACCAGAAAGACAATAAATAACACATTTTGGTAAGGCTCTAGAAAAAAGAGAACCTTCACACACTGCTGAGGGGACTGCAATATAGTAACTACTGACAGATATAACCCATGTAAACACAGGTCTTTGCAGTCCATGATTATTGAAGTATATAAAGGGGTCCTGAGAATAAGTTTGAGAACCACCACCCTAAAATATCAAATCAAATCAAAATTGGATGGAGTACTATTTAATTCACCCACCATATTATAAACAGTAGATGCTTTTGCATTAACTCGAATAGTGGTACCCTGAGTTTATTACCACTTATCCATCAAGCCTCCAAGACCGAAAATAAACTCAGTCACAACTTTCAAGCTTACCATTCGCAAGGAGAATTTCTGAACTAGAATTAGGAAAAAGAAGCCACCAACTTCACCGATCAAGATAGCTTTTTGTTACTTTTTTAATCTGATTCTTTATTTTTAATTACATATTCTTATACACTACAAGCAAGAAGAGAAATTTTAAGCACTTTCCTGATTGTCTGGTGATTAAGAATCTGCCTTCCAATTCAAGGAATGTGGGTTCAATCCCTGTCAAGGAACTAAGATCCCACATGCTGCAATCCGCACACTACAGCTACTAAGCTCTCATGCTCCAGAGCCCAGACGCCACAACTAGGCAACCCATGCACCACAACAAAGATCCTGCATGGTGCAATAAAGATCCCTAGTGCCACAAACAAGACCCGATGTGCGTGCGTGCCAAGTTGCTTCAGTCATTGTGGAGAGGGGAGCTTCTCAACCAGCATTTGAAGATCCCAACAGCTCTCTTCAGTTGCTCAGTCATGTCCAATTCTTTGCGACCCCATGGACTGCAGCACACCAGGCCTCCCTGTCCATCACCAACNCGCTGAGGATGGCTTTCTTATCTCTCCTTGCTGTTCTTTGGAACTCTGCATTCAGATAGGTATATCTTTCCTTTTCTACTTTGTCTTTAGCTTCTCTTCTCCCATGCCTCTCACATGACTTGGGGAAGGGAGCCATGGCGCCAGGACACCTCTGCAGAAGTCTCCCATGACACAGACACGGCCACAATCTGAAACGAGACAGATACCTAGCAGCACAAATGTTCCACCTGTGGATTGCACCAGGCTTTGCCTTGCTTTAGTTCCTTTGGCCTAAGTATAATCTGTAGTTGATGTTGGAAGAGGTTAAATAATTTATATAAGGTCACACAGCTACTAAATAGCTAATATCCCAGAAACTAGTGTCTCCCCCCTCCCCCAATAAGGGCCTTTCAGGTTTTAACAAAGCAATTCACCCTTAAATACAGTGTCCTCATGATGTCAGAAATAAGGTGAGTGAATCACTGTTAGAGTGGACATCAGAGGCCAAGGCCATTCACAGCGGTTCATTGTCAGGGCAACCTGACCTCAGGAAGCAGAGCTGCTGACCAGCTTGGGTCACTTATGGGAGCGTTTAGAACACTGTAATTCCGATCTTGGAAGGGAGCAGAACCTGTATCCACTAAAACACTGTTGTTTTTGTTTTGTTTTTTTAGTCTTTTTGGAAAATGTGTATTTATATATTTATTTGACTACACTGGGTCTTCGTTGTGGCTCGCTAGATCTTCAGTCTTCATCGCAGCCTGCGAACTCTTAGTTGCAGCGTGTGGGATCTAGTTTTCCTTACAGGGATGGAACCTGGGCCCCCTGCGTTGGTACTGTGGAGTCTTAGCCACTCCGCCATGGAAATTCCTCTAAAACAGTGCTTTAAGTTTGTCATTTGGAGTTGTAGTCGCACTTTTTTTTTTTTTCTTACCACATTGCAGTAGGTTTAATAGTGGCCCCCAAAAGTGTGCCCAGTTTATAACCCCAGAACCTGCAAAGGTGATTTGATTTGGAAAAGTGATCTTTGCACATGTAATTGTGGATGTTTAGATGAGATCACCCTGGATTTAGGTGGGCCCTTGTTTGTTTGTGTCTGACTCTTTGTGACTCCATGGACTGTAGCCTGCTAGTACCCACCTCATGCTGCACTGTACTCAGTCACATCCAACTCTCGGCGACCTCGTTCGTGGACTGTAGTCCATCAGGCTCCTCTGTCCATAGAGTTTTCCAGGCAAGACACTGGAGTGGGTTGCTGTTTCCTACTGCATGCCACACATTTTAGAGGTAGGTGGGAAGGTGCTGAAGCAGACTGCCTGTATTCAAGTGCTGTCGCCTGTAAGCCGCCTGGCCCTCAGTGAGCTATTATGTCTCTCTGCCCCTTAGTTTCCTCTCTTCTCACTCTGGAGACTGGTATAGTGACAGTACCCACCTCATGCTGCGCTGTGCTCAGTCACGTCCAGCTCTCGGTGACCTCGTTCGTGGACTGTAGTCCACCAGGCTCCTCTGTCTATGGAATTTTCCAGGCAAGAATACCTGAGTGGGTTGCTATTTCCTTTTCCAGGGAATCTTCCCAATCCAGGAATCAAACCCGCATCTCCTGTGTCTCCTGCATTGGGAGGTGGATTCTTTGCCACTGTGCCGCCGGGGAAGCCACCTACCTCCTAAGCTGTGGCAAGAATTAAATGATGTGACACATGTGAAGCTCTTAGCCCAGTCTTTTGCATTTAGTTAAATGCTCTATGAATATCTCTCTTATTATTCATAGTATCATTTCAGATAGTGAGCTGCCGCTAATGGGTGCTGTGTCACAGTGCTTGAAGTGGCCATTAGAGATTCATCATCCACACAGGGCCACCCATGCAGAGTCGACAGTGGTCTTGGGCGAATGGGGTTTATTTGTTCATTCAGCAAATGTTTATTGCATACCTTCTGTGGGCCAGGCCCCCGCTTTTTTAAAAAATCAATTAACTGACTGATTTTGGCTGTGCTGTGTCTTCATTGCTGGGTGAGGGCCTTCTCTTCTTGCCGAGCACAAGCTCTAGAGAGAGAGGGGAGTTGTGGAGCACAGGCTTAGTTGCCCTGTGGGCATGTGGAATCTTCCCAGATCAGAGATTGAACCCTGTGTCCCCTGCTTTGGCAGGCAGATTCCTATCCACTGTCCCACTAGGGAAGCCCCAGGCCTTGTTTTGGATACCGGAGATAGGCAGTGAGCAAAACAGAAAAACCCATGTCCTCATAGGCACTTACTTATAGGTTCTCGAGGGGAGGGGTGATAGATGATAAAATAAATCTGCTTATCATATGTAGGTATGTACTATGGGGAGACATAAAGCAGAGGATGAGATGAGGGTTGGAGGTTTACAGTTTTACACAAAGTCAGCTGAGAAAGCCTCACTGAGGTGACATTTCAGCAAAGAATTGAAATTAGTGAGGGAGTGAGCCACATGGACATCTGCAGGGAAAAGGAGGTCAGGCAGTGAGAACAGCAAGTACAAGGGCCCTGGGGCAGGAGGATGGGTGGCTGGAGCCCAGAGAGGGACAGAGTGTAGGAGAAAAGATCAAAGAGGTAAGAGATGGAAGGCCACAGTGTGTAGACCCTGCCGGCTGCCGAACAGAAGGACAGGATCTGACCGATGCTGTAAACAGAGCACTCTGACTCCTGGGTTCAGGCAAAGATAGAAATAAGAGGCCAGGGAGGTGGTTTCACACAAAGGTGATGGTGGCTAGGACCAGAGTGGAGAGATGGAAGGTGGTGAGAATGGTGAGTAGTTGTATTCTAGGTAAATGTTGGTGATAGAAACTGTAGGACTTGCTGTCAGATCGAATGCCCCAAGATCTCTGGCCTGAGCCCCTGGAAGGGGGGAGTTGCCATTTACTGAGGATGGGCGACCTGCGTTTGGAGCATTTGGGAGATAAGTCAGTTTTTTTTGAATGTGGTACATCTTGTAGACATCCAGCTGTTGGTGTCACAGTCACAGTTGACTGTGTGAGACGGGAGTTTAAGGGGAGAAAGTCCAGACTGGAAATAGCAGCTTGGTGTACAGGCAGTCGTATGTTGGTAAATGTTTAACAACCTCTGGAAGGGATGGCAGTTGGTGGCCGGGAGCCAGCTTGATAGCATTTGCCAATACCTGCCGCATGAATAAATGTTCCCACGCCAGCCAGTTTCAAGCACACTATTACAGAATATCTTCACCTTATAGATACCAGTCAATCCTAAAGGAAACAAACCCTGAATACTCACTGGAAGGACTGATGCTGAAGCTCCAATACTTTGGCTACCTGATGCGAAGAGCTGACTCTTTGGAAAAGACCCTGATGCTGGGAAAGATTGAAGGCAAAGGGAGAAGGGGGCAGCAGAGGATGAGATGGTTAGATAGCGTTTCTGAATCAATGGACACGAATTTGAGCAAACTACGAGAGAGAGTGGAGGACGGAAGAGCCTGGTGTGCTGCAGTCCATGGGGTCGCAAAGAGTTGGACACGACTTTGTGACTGAACAACTACAGGTGCAATAGGTTAAATGATGTCAAGAGCAAAAAATAATAATAAAATGTCAAGAGCAGAGATAATAGTAATATGAAGTAAATCAGTTAGGGAGTATTGAGTGTTTGATATCTTTGTTTTTTAATATAGCTTATTTGATTCTAAATTCATGTAATTCGGTTTTAATAGGGGCCGTGTTTAACAACTGACTTGACAAATTCATGAAAATTTAAGAATTGAATCTCTCATGCAGATATGTAATGGCTGTCACACACCATTTGAATTGTAGGGACCAAATATTGACCCCAGAGGTGATGGTAAGAAGGATTATATGAGTTTGGGGGGGAAATGGTCTCAGAGCTAATCTTAGGGTTCTGTCCCCTGTCTAGCCCCAAGGGGTTGAATGCAGGTCACGTTGACGATGATGGGTTTGACTTGCCTCCACATGGGGGTGTCTGTGCAGAAGGCTCAGAGCACAGAGGAGAGTGTGGGAAACATACTGGAGCTGGCGAGTGTAGAAGGGACCAGCACATCCCTTTGTACTTAAGCAAAAACTCCTCTTCACTTTGAACTTTTGTTTCACTCCCACACGCTCTTGTGAAAAATACCAAGCTCATGAGCTGTGATTTGAAGAAAATTCCTCTTCCCCCTGCCTGGCACATAGAAGGCAGAGGTCAAAGATGTGGATGTGGCACCAGGGAAGGGACAGAGTGCCAACAGCCGCTGGCGTCCACCTCCCGGCTCCTTTCTCCGCCCCTCCCGCCCCTTGCCTGCTGGGGCCAGAGGGTCAGAGCTGCTTCCTCCCGTGGTTTCCCAGAACTGGCTCTGCCACTTGAGTGCCTGTCTAGGGCAGGGCTGTGCTGAGACTCGTTCTGGGTGCGCCCCACGTCTGCCTCCCCTGCTTGGGAACCCCACTTCTGGCCCATACCCTCTGGCTGGCCACGTCCATGCTCACAGTTTTGGGGATGTTAGCAGAGCCGCACTTTAAAAGGTGAGTCTCCCAGGAGGCCCAGTAGGACCCCCTCACCCTGGAGCTGGGGGTAGCGAGTGCTGCCCTGGACTCTGGATGTGGGCCGGCTCAGCCCGACTCTTGGGTGAGCCTGGAAGAAGCCTCTGCCACACCTCACTTTGTAGCAAGGTGGGAGCTAGTGGTAAAGAACTCACCTGCTTAAAGCAGGAGACTTGAGAGATGTGGGTTCGATCTCTGGGTTGGGAAGATCCCCTGGAGGAGGGCGTGACAACCTACTCCAGTATTCTTGCCTGGAGAATTCCATGGGCAGAGGAGCCTGGCAGGGTCTGGTCCATAGGGTCAAAAAGAGTTGGACACAACTGAAGTGACTTAGCATGCATGAAGGTGCATGCTGCTGGCAAGTATTTGGAATAATAATTGTAAATGAGATTGTATACTCCACACACTGAAGTTAGAGCTTCAGGGAGCTTGGTCTTTTAATTTCTGAGTGACTCTCAGTTATCAGTTCCGTGCTTCCTACTTCAATCCTGTATTTGCTGGCCTAAACTGCCTTCAGAAAGGTGATGGCCATCTCCCATGTAATAGAGAGGTTATCTCCTTTCCTTGGAAAACAGAGTTTACTGGGAGGAAAGTGCTGTCGAGCTCCTCTAGCTGCCTGTCTTCACAGGTGGGGAAACTGCAGTTCCCAGCAAGGAACATACAAGTTCAAGGTTACAAGGTGTTTAGATACTTCTGTGTACTAATCACCATGTGTTCCAATCCACAGTTGAATACACTGTCCTCCTGTCCCGGAGTGGCTCATACATTGCACTCATGATTTTCTTATTTATTAATTAAACACAGATGCAGTTCATAGCAGAATTGGCTGTTGGAATGACACTTCTGTGTTTTTTTGGCCAAGTTCAAGTATGTAATCTTAGGAGATGTATTTCATAGCCCATTGCTCTCAGAGGAGGCAAGGAAGCAAGAGAAAGTTTTTCAGAAAATCCTTCAGGAGAGGCTTTCAGCCCGAGAGCGGTTTAGGCCACAGGTGGCCGTGGAGCCTCGATCCCTATTACCTCTTCTCCAGGGGCTGGGAGCCTGGTCTTGACTTTGATGGAATTGGATTTCTCGGAACCTGTTTATTCCTCTGTCGGGGCAACAGAGAGGACATCGTATACCTGGATATCCTTCTTCTCAGGGTGTAAGGGCGAGCAGGGGGGTATTACATAGATGTCTGGGCATATCCTGTACTGTCTGCAGCGCTGGGCTCTGGAGCTCCTGAGAGGAGGGGGCAGCACAGGTTTTCCTGGCAGCTGCAGCAGCCTGATGCCATGCTGGGCAGGGGCAGGGGCAGGGGGCACTGTACATTAATAAACTTGGCATTTGTGTGTGTATGTGTATGCATGCAGTGTGTATGTGCTCAATCATGCCTGACTCTTTGCAAACTCATGGACTATAGCCTACCAGTTTCCTCTGTCCATGAGATTTCCCAGGCAAGAATACTGGAGTGGGTTGCCATTTCCTCCTCCAGGAGATGTTTCCTACCCAGGAATCAAACTCTTGCATTGGCAGTTGGATTCTTTACCACTGTGCCACCTGGGAAACCAATATATATATATACATTTGGCTATACTGGGTCTTCTGGAGAAGGGTATGGCAACCTACTCCAGTATTCTTGCCTAGAGAATTCCATGGATAGAGGAGCTGACAAGCTACAGTCCATGGGGTCACACAGAGCCGGACAAGACTGAAGTGACTGAGCACGCACACACACACCTGGTCTTAGTTGTGACGTGTGGGATCTAGTTCCCTGATCAGGGATCGAACCCAGGCCCCCTGCTTTGAGATCGAGGAGTCTTAGCAACTGGATCACCAGGAAAGTCCCTAATTTCGCATTTGTATAGGGTTTTTGTCACTGGTATCATCTCAGCTAGTCTTTGCAAACCTCCATTTAGTTTGGGGGGTGTTAACCTGTTTGATAGGTGAGGACTGATGAGGTGACTTGATTGGACCACACAGAGCTCAGACATGTCCTTAAGCCCAGGTCCTCTGACCCAAAGGCCACTTTCCTCCATTCAGCTCTGGAAGCCATTTCATACAGCACCTGGGGCCTTGGGCTCTGGAACTGGACAGTGGGCTTGGCCTGTTGTCTGCTCGTCTGTGAAATGGGATCCTTGCAGGACTCCTTCCCAGCGCTGTGTGGAGGGAAGGTTGAGAACATGCATTTACATCGTCTGGCACATGCTGACTGCTAGGTAGGTGTCAGGTATTATTAGTCTCGAGGTCATTAGTAACCAGATTTTGCAGGGGGATTGGTCCATTGTCAACATTCAAAGTGGCTTTGAAATGCCCGTGTGTGCACCCGCCCTGGCCCCACTGGGGTCTGAGGTTCACTACCGTGGTGAAGGCACTAGGAGGCAGAAATGTGCATTTTGAAGGGACTTTCCTGGAAAATCTGCCTGCAGTGCCAGAGGCCCAGGTTTGATTATTGGGTCAGGGAAGATCCCCTGGAGGAGGGCATGGCAACCCATTCCAGTATTCTTGCCTGGAGAATCCCATGGGCAGAGGAGCTTGGCAGACTACAGTCCATAGGGTTGCAAAGAGTCAGACATGATGGAAGCTACTTAACACACATACACATGCATTTTGAAGAACCTGCAGCCGAAGCAAACCTGATGCTCCCCTCTGACACTGGCCCTGACTCGGCTTCACCACTCAGCATTCCAGACCCTGCTTCTCACGGTGGGCTCTTGGCATCTTAGGCCCCATCCCCAGATCCTCTGCCCCAGAATCTACATTTTTGAAAGAGTTCTCCAAGAGATTCATAAGCGCACTCATAAGCACACTGAAGTTTGAGAAACACTGTTAAGGTGAAAAGACACGGTAATAAGAAAACCAGACATTTGGGACTGCCCCCCTCCTGACTCATTTAGGAAAGGGTTGTTCCCTGGTTGTTTAGCAACCACAGAGTAAGCGGCCGTGTTGCAGTAACTGATATTTCTGATATGTATTTGTTTAAAGGAGGCTGGGGACGTAAGCAAGAGATAAGGGCGTCTAACCTGAGCTCTGGGAGCCCGGAGAGGGCTGGGCAGAGAAGACTGCAGCAGACTTCAGAGTCAGAACAGGGTTAAATGGAGGCCCGGGGGTCGGCTCAGGTTTTCTGCCGTCTCCTGGGGTGGGGGTAGCAGTGCTGGTCCTCGGAGCTCCCTCACCTGCCACGACAGGTCCGCCCAGACCTCTGGCTGCCAATGTCCCATCAGGAGCTCCGAGATGCGGCTGCCAGCTGGCTGCTGCTCCTTCTCCGGGCTGTTGCCTGGGCTTCAGATTTCTCGCTGCCTCTTTCCCGCACTGACCTTGCAGCTTTTCCTTCCCTCCAGACAGGGACGGTTTGCCAGTTAAGAAGGAAGTGCTTGGCAGGCCAGGGATAGGATCAGAAAGCTGAATGGCCCTGTAGTCCGAATTTGGGCACGAGTGCCAACAGTGGGCAGTGGAAGAGGAGGCTGGGGGTGCCGCGCGTGCGGTCCCTTGGTCCTTCAGTGAGACCTCCCGTGTTGTAGATTCTGGTGCAGACACTGTTGCTGGGTCCTATCTTGGTTTGGCCACTAAACCAGGCCATGTTGGAGATGAATCTCAAGAGAGGTGGGGAAAGAAGGAAAGGGTAGATTGAGGGGAAGGGGTCTGATGTCAGAGTGGGGGGGCGCAGATCTGGTCCCTCGATACAGTGGATGGTGTTGGGGTGAGGGGAGGTCTGCAGGGTCTTTTCAGGATTCTTTCTGTCTCTTTAAACCTCAGTTTCCCCATCTGTATAACTAGACCAGCGCCTCATTGTTGAAGACTGTGTTAACCCTTTATTGGGAGAACACCTGCCATATAATTGTGCTAAGCCAGTTATCCTCATTCCTTCTTCAGTCCTCCCACACCCCAGGCTGGGCCCCAGACCCCTGACCTAGGTCTGAGAGCCATGTCACGTTCCTGCCCATTCCTTCTGTCTTTCCTTCAAAGCACTGGCCTTGGCAGGCATTTGGAAAATGGGAGAGCCAGGGAGTAAGAATTGAACATATCCAGCCCTACAGCCTCAGTCTGAGCTGGGAATCAAACCCTCTGGTGCATCAGTGACAGATCTGGGGCCTCACCTTTCCTGCATGTCAGCTGCTTCAGATGAGACTGAAAACTAGCCAAGAAGTTACACTAACCTCAGGGAGACCGTAGTGTGTAATTCCTGCCCATCAGCTCTGGAGCCAAGGAGCCAGATGCCTGCCCAGCTTCCCCCGCTTTCTCACCACAGGACTTTCACCTGCCTGAGCCTCAGCTTGTCTATCTCTAGAAGTGGAGGACTGTGATAGTACTCCTTCACTGGTTCTTTTTTTTATGTAATACTTCTTTATTTGGCTGCACTGGGTCTCAGTTGTGGCACATGTGATCTGCAATCTTTGATCTTCATTGCAGCATGCAGGATTTTTAGTTGCAGCATGTGACCTCTTAGTTGCAACATGTGGGATCTAGTGCACTGATTAGGAATCTAACCTGGGCCTCCTGCAGTGGTAGCCCAGAGTCTTAGCCACTGGACCACCAGGGAAGTCCCCTCTCCACTGGTTCTTTGCAAGGCTCTTGTCTGGATTCAGGGAAATCTGATGCCCAGAAGTATTTAGCTCAGTGTTTGGCACATGCCAGCATTCAGTGTTTGCTGCTATTTACATACACTGTAATGTATGCTAACCCTTTCTAGTCCCATAATGATAGCCACCACTTATCTAGTGCTTAATAGGTGGTAGGCATTGTCCAAGACCTTCTCAGCAGTCACTCATTTTCTTTTAACAGCCCTCTGGTGTAGGTACCATGAATACCCTCATTTCTGATGAGGAAACTGAGGTACAGAGAGGTTAAGTAATTGATTGTTCAAGGTCAGGGTTGAGCTGGGACTCAAACTCAGTTGGTTCCAGAATCCGAGTTTTTGATCACAGTGCTGCAGCAATGATTAGTGGTCATTTTGTGGACTTCCCTGGCAGTCTGTGGCTAAGACTGGGCTCCCAGTGCAGGGGGATGGGTTCTGTCCCTGGTCAGGGAAGATCCTGCATGCCGAGTGGCCAAAAAAAAAAATGTTGATGGTTATTTTGTGCTTGGAGCCCAGTAGATTTGGGAAGAGCAGACGGAGAAGTGAGGGGGCGACAATGTCCCCCCAGCTCCAAGTCGTCATGTAAGACTATGGCCTGCTGCTCTGATGACCCCGGCCCCCCGTGCTTGTGGACGAGACTGGTGTTGGTCGTAGAGTGGACGGCTCCAAGCGCATGATCACACTGGGGCCTCCCTGGGGGCTGCCGCTCCTGCACAAAACGGCCCCCCTCCAGCAAGTGGCGTTACCTCTGCTTACAAGGCAGGCTCCCAGCCCACTGGCTGCTTGGCACAGAAGCCAGGCTGTGAGGAGGGAGAGGGAAGCTGTGCAACTGAAACATTTTCTTGCGAAACAGGTGGTGGTTCCTCGCCAGGCAGGAAATGTTTGATATAACCTAGGAATGTGTTATGCCCCAACATCACAGCCACCGAGCCATGTCTAATCCTTCCTTGTTGCTTGTCTGTCTTTTCTAGGCGCCCATGCGTCTGGAAGATGCTCATGGCGGCCATGTGCGTGGCCCTGCTCAGCGGCTTGCAGGCCCAGGATCTCCCCGGACAGGTCTCCATCATCCTGCTGGGAGCCACCGGGGACCTGGCCAGAAAGTACCTGTGGCAGGGCCTGTTCCATCTGTACCTGGAGGAGGTGGGGAAGGGCCACCATTTTCGCTTCCATGGGACTGCCCTGACGAGCACCGAGCAGGGCCAGGAGGTCATCGCCAAGGTCCTGGAGTCTCTGTCCTGCCCCGGGGACATGGCCTCGGGTCATTGTGCTGAACTAAAGGCTCAGTTCCAGCAGCTGAGTGAGTACCGCCAGCTGAAGACGCCCGAGGACTACCTGGCCCTGAGCAAGGACATCGAGGCCCAGGTCGAGCACGAAGGCCTCCGGGAGACCGGCCGAATTTTCTACCTCTCGGTGCCGCCCTTTGCCTACGTGGACATCGCCCGCAACATCAACAGCAGCTGCCGACCAGGCCCCAGCGCCTGGCTGCGCGTCGTGCTCGAGAAACCCTTTGGCCATGACCTCCACTCTGCCCAACAGCTGGCCACAGAACTGGGGAGCTTTTTCCAGGAAGAGGAGATGTACCGGGTGGACCATTACCTAGGCAAGCAGGTGAGCCACAGCCCAGAGCCTGCAGGGTGGAGGGAGCTGGGGTAGGTAAGACCCCGCCCTCAGGGCGGCACCACTGACTGTGGAATTGGCCCCAAAGGCATCGTGAGATCTGGGCTCCCATGTTCATCTTGACTCTGGGCAGGAGGTGAGTGGCAACGGCAGGACTGTTTGGCCCTTGTCCATGCGTCCTGTTCTTTTGTGTATCGTGGCTTCTGTTTCCCAGCCTGGCCCCGTGTTCTGTACCGAGGGGGCCCTGAGTCTCTCGGGTCTGGGCCCAACTTTTGGGTGGGCATGCTGTGAGAATTAGAATTAACCATGTTACTCCACACCCATCTGCCTTTTCTCAACACCTTTTCCTTTCCGGGTTCTGTTTTGAGCCAGAAGCCTGGTAACAAGATCTTAAAACAGGATAGGGATTCTTTGAGTCCTTGCTTCTTATCCAGGCCCCATGGTGAAGCAAGAGGCTGGCCTTCTGGGTGAGGCTGGTCAGCTCGCCAGTTCAATCTGAACAGACCCTCAGGGCCCCTCAGGACACCTCTTCCTGGAAACCAGAGTAGAAAACACACAAGCATGTGTATTCTCTGGCCCTGACCCGGCCATGGGCCCAGGGCCACATGGGGGTCACCACGGAGTCATCTGCGGTGGAAGCATTGCCTTGTGTCCAGCTCTCTTTGGAGCTGCACTGTTCCAAAGATAAGCCCTTAGACCAGTGCCTGCCCTTTTCACTTGTTTAGTGGAAAATTAGAAGAAAAAAAAAGTACTGGATGATATTAAATTTGAAACTTTTCTTGCTCCATTTTTAGTGTTAAAACACCTTTCTTTTATTAAAAATGGATGGTAACAGAAGATCAGTTCAGTTCAGTCTCTCAGTCATGTCTGACTCTTTTTGACCCCGTGGAAGCACACTAGGCTCTTTTTGACCCTAGGGAAACACACCAGGCTTCCCTGTCCTTCACTATCTGCTGGAGTTTGTTCAAACTCATGTCTATTGAGTTGGTGATGCCATCCAACCATCTCATCCTCTGTCGTCCCCCTCTCCTCCTGCCTTCAATCTTTCCCAGCATCAGGGTCTTTTCCAGTGAGTCAGTTCTTCCCATCAGGTGGCCAATATATTGAAGTTTCAGCTTCAGCATCAGTCCTTCCAATGAATATTCAGGACTGATATATCTTTAGGATTGACTGGTTCGATCTCCTTGCAGTCCAAGGGACTCTCAAGAGTCTTCTCCAACACCACAGTTCAGAGGCATCAATAGAAGGTGGAGAATCTTAAATGTTTTCTTTCTTGGCAAAGAGGAAAAAAAAAAGGCTGCTAACCCTCTGGAGGTCACTGAGAGGTTCTCGAGTCCTTACTGGGCTGTGAAGGCCTGGCATCCGGGGATTGTTGCTCCCAAGAGTGTCTCCTCTGAGTGGGATAGAGAGGTTGCGGGCCCTTTCATGGGGTCAGGATTCCCTCTTGGCCCCAGGAGAAACCCACAGCTCCGCAGTCTTCCTCCCTGGCAGGTAGTGGCCCAGATCCTGCCTTTCCGAGACCAGAACCGTGCGGCCCTGGACAGCCTCTGGAACCGGCACCACGTGGAGCGGGTGGAGATCGTCCTGAAGGAGACATTGGACGTGGAAGGTACGTGAGCGGTCCCCGCCCTGCATCAGGGGTTTGGCATCGGCCCACAGGGCTGGAGGGTCTGCCTGGCCCCCGCGCTGGGGCCAGTGCTGCATGCGTGCATGCTCAGTCACTAAGTCGTGTCCAATTCTTTTGAGACCCCATGGACTGTAGCCGGCCAGGCTCCTCTGTCCATCAGATTTTCCAGGCAAGAATACTGGAGTGGGTTGCCATTTTCTCCTCCAGTGCTTGCTTAGGAGATTTTGCTGGTGTGCGATCTCCTTTCAGAGCCTGTGTGTGCCCAGTTCTGGGCCATGCTGTACTCCAGGGTGCCCGCAGGCAAGCCCTGGATGGTGACAGCTGCCCTAAGGGAGCATGTAGTTGGGTTATGTAGTCTAGGCCCAGGTACTGAAAACGCTGGCTGGCAGTAAACCCTGGGAGGTCAGCTGGCTTCCTTGCTGAGTGTGGTGGAGACCATCAGGCTTCTGCTTACAGCAGCGGCCCCCTCTGCTTTCATCTCCTCTCTTCTCTTTACCTCCAGTCCTTCCTGTTCATTCGTTCTCAGCTCAGTGGTTGCAGTGTCAGGGAGGCCCTGCTGACAGGCCCGACAGGTCCACTCCTGCACACTCCAAGCGAACACGCCTCCCTTCCCTGTCCCTCCATGGCCTCGTCTCATCCCCCCCGCCCCATCTGTCTGTCTGTCCCACTGGACTGGAGGCTTAAGGTCACCTCTGCGCTGGCACCTGGCACGCACCTGGGAAGTGCTGACCAAACACTGCAGGAATCAGCAGTATTGACCTGGGAGTCGGGATCCCTGCATGTCAGGCCTGTCTCTTCCCCCGAGTGGCCTCACTGCGTCCTGTACCTCATCTGTGTGGCTTGTGTCAACCACAGCAGCTGCGGCCCCTTGAGCCCTGGCTTTCTGTGACTCCTGTCACGTCTTGTGAGCATTGGCTGTATGTGTTCAGAGCTTTGGTTCTTTTACCCCAATGATAAAAGCTAATTCTTACTGTGTCCTGAGGCCCCAGTAGCCAAATGAGAAGGGCACTATTATTAGCCTCCACCCACGGATGAGGTTTGTTGATGAGCCCAAGGTCACGGCCGGATATGGTATAGCCAGGTCCCTGTCCAAGCAGTCTGGCTCCGGCCCCAGGCTCTGCACCATTGCAGCCAGCTCATCCCCTAATTGCATGCTGCAACCCTAGGCTGCCATCCCACCCATCAGTGTGGGCCTGGGCAGAAAGGTGGGCCCTAGATCCCTTGGGCCTGGATGGGGCCCAGGAGGTCTGTGTCTCTTTTCCGCTCCGTTCCTCCCCTCGGCGTTCTCCCCTTTCCCCTTTGAAGTGTGTTTAGTGCTAGAAGCTCTGGGTGGGTGTGGCGGGGTGGTTCAGGGATGGGGACCCAGCTGCCAGCTGTCCCGTGATGCCTCATAGGTTCACCTGGGGATATATATCGGGACAGACTCCAGAATGAATATTGCAGGTGGTGCTGTCAGGGCCAGGTGGGAGGAACAGTGGGCTAGGGTACCAGACAGGAGCCAGCCTCCAAGGGCCCTGCCGTCCTAAAGAGGAGCTGGGCTTCTCTGTCTGGAACCTGTGTGAGAAAAGGGTGCCTTCCCCACTGCAGTGGGCCTTCACGGCTCTCCTCAGGCCTTCTGGATTTCCTCTCCTGTCCTCAGCAGGGGCTCAGGCTGTGGGTTTCCGCCTGAGACCTGTATGTGCCTCCTGTCCTAGCAGGAGTGAGGGCTGGGCCATGCCCTGGCTTCATCCACGGAGAGATGACCTCCAGACAACCTACAGATCTGGTGCCAAGCACCTGGCTGGGGGCCGGTGGGGGCCAGCCCCTCTCTGCCTGGATGTGACACTGGGTCTCTCCTCCCCTCCCCCATTTCTGGCAGCTCCTTCCCTAGTCCTACCCCGTGGTGTCTGGAATCACCAGTTGGTGTTGTTACTTTGTATTTCCTCCACCCTGCCACATCATTCTTGGTGGTGGTTGTTCAGTCACTAAGTCTTGTCCGACTAGTCACTAAGTCTTGTCCGACTCTCTTTGACCTCCTGGACTGCAGCACACCAGGCTTCTCTGTCCTTCACTATCAGCCAGAGTTAGTTCAAACTCATGCCCATTGAGTTGGCGATGCCATCCAACCATCTCATCCTCTGTCGTCCCCTTCTCCTCCTGCCTTCAATCTTTCCCAGCATCAGAGTCTTTTCCTATGAGTCATCTCTTCGCATCAGGTGGCCAAAGTATTTTAATCATCCTTCTTGATATTTGATGTCATTTGTAGAATCTATATGAAGCCATGAGCTGGGCAAAGGCCCTTCCTTGCAGAGGTGCCTTTGAATGTCAGAGAAAGGAAAGCAGAAAGGAAGACAGAAAGGTAGGCTGAGGCCTGAGCAGATTTGTTAGCCGTGGTAAGCCCATGGCAGGGAGAATCTTGGGTTTGACTGCTTGTATGATGGCTGAGGTTTAGAGCGAGGGCGGCCCGTGGCTCTGCCTTCAGGGCTGCTGTGTGGGACCAAAGCACCAGCCCGGTTGCCTTCGGGGTATGGGTTCCAAGCAGTGGGTCTTATTTTTGCCAGCTCCAGAGTATATGCTGCTTCACTGGGCCTAGAGCAGGGCAGGCCTCGGGGACCCACCAGATGTGCAGGGCTCACAGCCAGGGCAGGGCTGGTTCCGACCGCTCTCCTTGTCAGGTGGCCAGGGCACAGCAGCTGTCCTGGGTGCTGCGTCTCCCTGGCCAGGTGTGTACACAGGCCTGACGGTGTAGGGTGGGATGACTTCCCGCCTCTGTGCTCATCCCTTCAGCCAGGGGCTGTGGACCTGGGTCCTCGGAAACAGCCAGAACTGGGGGTTCTCTTCCCTTTGCCTCTATCTGTTTCTCCTTCTCCCTCCCTCTCCTTCTATCTTGTCTCTCTCTCCTGGGCCTAGGGGACCCAGAAGGACAAGCGCTGTCTGCCTCCCCAGGGAGGGGCCTTGTGCGTCCCCGGCACTGATCCTCTCTCTGCCCTCCTGATCTGCTTCAGGGCCCTGCTGAACTCAAGCTCAGGCTGGAG
The DNA here is from genome assembly GCA_006410875.1 of Neotragus pygmaeus. Taxonomy (NCBI): domain Eukaryota; kingdom Metazoa; phylum Chordata; class Mammalia; order Artiodactyla; family Bovidae; genus Neotragus; species Neotragus pygmaeus. The sequence goes on along the minus strand of SJYV01029015.1, from coordinate 287,805 downwards.
AGAGAGGACAGGAGCTAAGGACCCTGCAGTCACCCACCATGGCCAATAACCCTGTGCCCAGCAGACCAGGGCTGTGGCTGTGCCTCCCCCTGGAGTTGGGGGTGGGAAGCCGCAGGAGGAAAGACTGCCCGCCCTGCCGGAGGTCACAGCGTCTTGCTGTCCTGTGAGCTCAGCCGGCGAGGTGCTGCAGTGAGGCTGAGTGCGGCCAGCAAGNACTCATGCCCATTGAGTTGGCGATGCCATCCAACCATCTCATCCTCTGTCGTCCCCTTCTCCTCCTGCCTTCAATCTTTCCCAGCATCAGAGTCTTTTCCTATGAGTCATCTCTTCGCATCAGGTGGCCAAAGTATTTTAATCATCCTTCTTGATATTTGATGTCATTTGTAGAATCTATATGAAGCCATGAGCTGGGCAAAGGCCCTTCCTTGCAGAGGTGCCTTTGAATGTCAGAGAAAGGAAAGCAGAAAGGAAGACAGAAAGGTAGGCTGAGGCCTGAGCAGATTTGTTAGCCGTGGTAAGCCCATGGCAGGGAGAATCTTGGGTTTGACTGCTTGTATGATGGCTGAGGTTTAGAGCGAGGGCGGCCCGTGGCTCTGCCTTCAGGGCTGCTGTGTGGGACCAAAGCACCAGCCCGGTTGCCTTCGGGGTATGGGTTCCAAGCAGTGGGTCTTATTTTTGCCAGCTCCAGAGTATATGCTGCTTCACTGGGCCTAGAGCAGGGCAGGCCTCGGGGACCCACCAGATGTGCAGGGCTCACAGCCAGGGCAGGGCTGGTTCCGACCGCTCTCCTTGTCAGGTGGCCAGGGCACAGCAGCTGTCCTGGGTGCTGCGTCTCCCTGGCCAGGTGTGTACACAGGCCTGACGGTGTAGGGTGGGATGACTTCCCGCCTCTGTGCTCATCCCTTCAGCCAGGGGCTGTGGACCTGGGTCCTCGGAAACAGCCAGAACTGGGGGTTCTCTTCCCTTTGCCTCTATCTGTTTCTCCTTCTCCCTCCCTCTCCTTCTATCTTGTCTCTCTCTCCTGGGCCTAGGGGACCCAGAAGGACAAGCGCTGTCTGCCTCCCCAGGGAGGGGCCTTGTGCGTCCCCGGCACTGATCCTCTCTCTGCCCTCCTGATCTGCTTCAGGGCCCTGCTGAACTCAAGCTCAGGCTGGAGAGAGAGGACAGGAGCTAAGGACCCTGCAGTCACCCACCATGGCCAATAACCCTGTGCCCAGCAGACCAGGGCTGTGGCTGTGCCTCCCCCTGGAGTTGGGGGTGGGAAGCCGCAGGAGGAAAGACTGCCCGCCCTGCCGGAGGTCACAGCGTCTTGCTGTCCTGTGAGCTCAGCCGGCGAGGTGCTGCAGTGAGGCTGAGTGCGGCCAGCAAGCATCCAGGCAGGAGTCCCAGCCCCGGGGTCTGACTGTTAAGCAGAAGGACAGAGTGTGGGGGCCTTCTCCCCTCCCCCACCCCCTCACTCACTCCTGTGCCAGGAGGCCCTGGAGGGACCCTGCTCCTAGACTGTGGCCTAAGTGCTGGAAGGGAGGGGGCTACGGGCCAGCCTGGTCCCAGACAGACCCTGAGTGGGGGCTTCTGAGCAGCACGGGGGTTTGGATGTCTCCTCCACCCCCAGCTGCACCCCTGGCTCCCTCGCTCCATGCCTCCCTCCCTGCTGTGAGAGGTTTTTTCTCCTCTCCTGCCGCAGCCTCTGGCCCAGAGGAGTTCGCTGCAGTCGAGGCTGCTGCAGAGACAGGAGCGGGGAATAAAGGAGGTGGGGGCAGGGGAGCGGTCCTTCTGCAGCCCCAGCTCCCTCTCACCCTTGTCTGGGCCACCCCTCTTAGAAGTCCTGTCCTGAGAGTCACAGAAGCCCTGGCCAACCACTCCCCTGGGGGGGTCTCCCAAGGCAGCCCTCTGGGCCATCCAGGGAGTGACCTTGTCTGGGCCACTAGCCCGTGTGTGGAGGTGCCCCCCACCTGTCCTCATCACGGCCATGGGGATGGGCTCTGCTGGAAGGGGGGCTGTCCTCGTGGACTGAGGTTCAGCTGTCAGGCCGGGCTGCCATCCCCCCACCTAGAAGTGCAGGGAGGGGGTCCCAGATCTGTGGCACCCCAGAACCCAGGCTCTTAACCACTACACCCTCAGCTTCAGTCTGTCCAAGCCCTCAGCAGTTGGCCGTCCTGTCGGGAGGTGCCCCAGGTGTCTCTCTGCCACCCATGTTCCCCTCTGGCTGGAAGGCTTTCCTTTTTTGTGGCAAGAGGAAGGAGGGTGCTTTCCTAAGGACCATGTGCCTGTCCCTGCTTTGGGGGGCTCCCTGTTTTGACATTGGTCACCCTGAGGGTTGGAGTGACCATTCCATACCCCTCACTGAGGCAGCCAGCATCTCCAGGTACACGGCAGCTGTCCTGTCTCCTGGCCTGGTGTCTGGGGGGACGGTGGAGGGGGGTGCTGGCAGCTTGCTCAGCAGGGCCAGCACCCCTCCCGGCGTCTGCAAGGTGAGCCCAGAGCCGCTGCTGGGCCTCCAGCCCATGGGCCCACTCTGTCCTTGGCCCTCTCCCCGTTTTTATTCTTAGCGGTCCCAGAACCTATTGGTAGAGATGGCAGCCAGCTTTTCGTTTTGATTTTGCTTTGCTGGGAAAGTCCAAATCTCCCACCAAGGGCAGGCAACCGGGAGGGGGTTCTGGCCTAAGATCTGAAGGCTGCATGTTCGGCAGCCTCTGCATAGTGATGGCCACCCCTGTTGCCTCTCCCTTGGGACTGTTTTAAGGATTAAGTCAGATAATGCGCATGGAAACGCTTTACAAATGGAAACTGCTGTTCTCCTTCCAAGTGGGCTGGGAGGGGAAGCAGCAGCGTCTCTGTCTCTCTGGGCACCGGGTGACTTGTAGGTGACTTGTGTTGGGTTATATAAAGACGGTAATTGATCTCCAACCCTCTCTTATGTCCAGTCTTTACCTAATATTTTCTCTCTCTCACACTTATACATGTACCTAAATTTCCATGTATTGACAGCCTGCATAATATATCCCTTTCAGTCTGTGTGTGTTTCTGTTCAGTCCTGTTTATATCACAGAATATGAATTGTTCTATTATTAGGCATCTCAGTTGTTTCCACTCTTTGCTATTTTAAATAGTACTTTGCGAGCTTTTAAAAAAATTAAGGTATTCACATACCGTAAAAGTTACCCATTTTTAAAGTGTACTGTTCAGTAGTTTTTAATATATTCACACAGTCATGCAACCATTATCTAATTATAGAACACTTATGAGCGTTCTAAGAGGTATTTTTTCTTTAAGTGTGCTTCTGAAGTGGAATGACTAGACCAGATGGGTCAACATGACCTTATGGCTGTTTTTACATCTTATTGGACTGTTTATCAGAAAATTCGCAACAGCTGCATCCGTCACTGGTGACATTCCTACAGCTCTGTCCACACTGGGCCCCCGTCTTCCCTGTTCCTGCTCTTCTGGTGGGTTTGCAGCTGTTCTTCTCAGGGTACCTTGCGTGGGGTGCTGCCCGGGAAGTTGTGAAGGCGAACACGACCCAGGAGTAGAGTGATGGGTCTCCCATACCTGCAGTCTTGTGACTCGGATGAGTTCAGTGTTTGAACAATTTAGGAGCCAAGTTGGTCTTTTCTCCCAGTTGTCCAATCTGGCTGTGCTTTGTTCCAGAGGTCCCCACCCTCTGGGATCTAATTAATGCCTGATGATCTGAGGTGGAGCTAATGTAATAATAATATAAATAAAACACACAATAAATGTAATGTACTTTTAATCATTCTGAAACCGTCCCCCTCCCCGCCCCCACTCCACCCCAGGTCCATGGAAAAATTGTCTTCCATGAAGCTGGTTGGTGGCGCTAGTGGTAAAGGACCCACCTGTCAATGCAGGAGATTTAAGGGAGGGGGTTTGACCCCTGGGTTGGGGAGATCCCTTGGAGGGGGGCACAGCAATCCACTCCAGTATTCTTGCCTGGAAAATCCCAAGGACAGAGGAGCCTGGTGGGCTATAGTCCATAGGGTCACAAAGAGGCAGACACAACTGAAGCGACTTGGCACACACACGCATGCTTTATTCTATCCTTGTCCACATATTTTTAAAAATCAGGTTTTCTTGGTGGCGGGGGGTCTTCATTGCCGTGCTCAGGCTTTCTCTAATGGTGAGCAGGGCTGCTTGTGGTTGCGGTGCGTGGACTTGTGGTGGTGGTGGCTTCTCTTGTTGCGGAGCACAGGCTCTAGGGCACGGAAGCTTAGTAGTGTGGCTGTCAGGCTTAGTTGCTCCTCGGCATGTGGGATCTTAGCTCCCCGACCAGGGATTGGACCTGTGTCCCCTGCATTGGCCGGTGGATTCTTATGGAAGTCCCCCTTGTTCACATACCGATGGGATTTTACGCTTCAATTCTCAACCTAGGAAAGATACTAGGAGTCATGTGTGTCACTTTCAGGAAAAGCCAGTCCACAATAACTGGTGGTAACCAGAAAAAAATCACCTTGTTGGATGCTGTCAGGAGGACCAGCCCCCACTTTACCATCCTGCCTTTCCCCAGTGAGGTGCCAGCCATGGGCCTGGTCACTCCATTTTAACTGGAAAGACAGCTCTGCAGGAAAGGATCCAAGTTGACAAATATATGGGCCGTGCTGAACACAGGCTCACTTTCCTCCCACCCCCAAGCTTGAAATTAAGGAATGAAGGAAGCTCTCTTTTACACAGCGGGTAATAAACCTATGAATGCCTCCTCTCCAGGAGTGAGAGCGGATAAAAATAGGAAAAGGGCCACTTAGGGATTTGCTGAGCTAATGACTAGTAAGCAGATAACAGGACTCTTTAAGACTCTGCTGTGTTCTCTCCATCAAAAATTCATCTGCTCTCAAAGCTTTAACTGTCCTCTTTATGCTCCTAAATCTACTCCAATTCATTGATTCCAAGATACACATTTTTACATATTCGAGCCTCTCCGAAGTTGGGTCTACCATGGATGGGGTGATAGAATTGAATTGGCAGCCTGTTTCCATCTTGTTGTTTCAGTCGCTTAGTTGTGTCCGACTCTTTGTGACCCCATGGATTGTAACCTGCCAGGTTCCTCTCTGTCTGTGGGGTTTCCCGGCAAGAATACTGGAGTGGGTTGCCATTTCCTTCTCCAGGGGATCACTTGACTCAGGGATAGAACCCTTGTCTTCTGCATTGGCAGGTGGATTCTTTACCATTGAGCCACATGGGAAGCTAAAACGTGAACTCCTTCAAGCCAGTTCTTAGTTTTTGTCTCATTTTTGATTTGATGGAATTTAGTCTATCTCCAGCATTCATTGCCTTTCCAAGCCCTGGTCTTATATATATAATCTCTAGTTGCCTCTGAGATACTCATATTTTCACTGGATGTATATCACCTTATCAGACCCAGCAGATTTAGAACTTAAACCATCACTGCACTGATATCACGAAATATTGTCTGCCTTCTCTAACTCTTTTTCTGGCTGTGGCGAATCTCCGTCGCCATGTGAGGGCTTTCACTCACTGCACTGAACAGGGGCTTTTCTTCACTGCGGTGTGTCAGCTTCTCACTGCAGGGGCTTCTCTTTGCAGAGCTCAGGCTCTCAGCGCAAGCAGCCTTCGGTAGTTTCAGGGTGTGGGCTCTGTAGCTGAGACTCGAGGGCTGCAGAGGGCAGGCTCAGTAGTTGTGGCACACGGACTTAGTTGCTCCACGGCATGTGGGATCTTCCTGGACCAGGGATCAAACCTGTGTCCCCTGGTGAATTCCTAACCACTGGGCCACCAGGAAAACCCTCTAACTTGTTCATTTTCAGGTAGTGGCTGTTCTCTGGTTGTCAGTTGTCTCTGACAGACCTTCTCTGGCAGCCCTTGTGTAATAGAAATGCTAGCCGGTGTGTATCAGTGCTTTCTGCATGCCGGGTATTGCTCCACGCCCCACGTACACGTTAGCTCATTGATGTTCACAGCAGCCCCACAGAGCAGGCACTGCAGCCAGGCCTCTTTTATGTGTGATGTGGAATCACTTGCCCGAGGTCACAGGGCTAAAAGAAGGCACAGCAGGTCCTTGAACCCACGCAGCCTGGTTGCAGAGACTGCAGACCATAATCCTGCACGGCCTTTCATGGATCCAGCCAATCATCATGCAGTTTTCCCTCATCTACTCGGTGTCTTTATGCTTCACTGTTTGCTGTAGCCCTTGTTACTTCCTACAGTTGCAGCCAAAGCTGTTCATTGATTTCATTCCCACCTGTCCCCTCTCTGTTCATGTTGCAAATCGTAGATGGCTTAATCTTCTCACAGCACCTCTCTCAGGGTTCCACCTCCCTACTCTAATAAAAAAAGTTTTATTGAGAGATAATTCACATATCAATTTGTTGTTGTCTAGCCTCTGAGTTGTGTCTGACTCCTTGCAACTCCATGGACAGTAGTTTACCAGGCTCCTCTGTCCATGGGATTCTCCAGGCAAGAATACTGGAGCAGGTAGCCGTTTCCATCTCAGGAGATCTTCCCAACTCAGGGATCAAACCCAAGTCTCTTGCACTGGCAGGTGGATTCTCTACTGCTGAGCCCCCATCATATAATTCACTTACTTAAGTATAGAGTTCAGTGGGCTTTGGCATATTCACAGGGCTGTGCATCCATCACTACAATCAGCTGTAGAACATTTTCATCAAAAGAAGCTCTGTATCCCCCCCACTCTGATTAGCTGCCACCCTCTGATTACGCCCCTCATCCTTCCAGCCCTGGAAACCATAAACTTACTCCCCATCTCTGTGGATTTGCCTATTCCAGACATTTCATGTAAATAGGATGTACAGTATGTTGCTTTCTGAGTCTGGCTTCTCTCACTTGAGCGTAATGTCTCAAGGTTCTCCACAATGTATAGCCTGTGTCAGTGCTTCATTTCTTTTTTAAAAAATTAATTATTTTTAATGGGAGGATAATTGCTTTACAATATTGTGTTCATTTCTGTGCCACAGATCAACATGAATCAGTCACAAGTTATACCTATGTCCCCTCCCGCCTGCCACCCCATGCCACCCCTCTAGGTCATCACAGAGCACCAGGTTGAAATCCTTCTGTTATACAACAAATTCCCACTGGCTGTCTTTTTTACATAGGATGATGTATATGTTACAGTGCTACTCGCTTCATTTCTTTTTATTGCCAGATAACATTCTGCTGTGTGGATGGATTCACCACATTTTATTTATCCACTTATCAGTTAGTGGACATCGGAGTTCTTTCTCCTTTTTGGCTGTCATGAATAAGGCTGCTGTGAACATTTGTGTACAAGTTTTTGTGTGGACATATGTTTTCTCTCGGGTGTCCACCTCGGATTGGAGCTGCTGGATCGTGTAGTAACTCTGCTTAACTGGTGAGGTCGAGGAGTTTTAATAGCTCCTCAAGCCCCTCAATCTCCTTTCCAAAGCCCTTTCCATCTGTTCTCGATCCCTGCTCTCCCGAATCACAGACCGGCCGCTTCTGCCAGACTAGCCAGGCTCACGCCCATCCATCATCTGACCTGTGTGTTGGCGCCTCCGCCCTCTGGCTTATGCTTCTCACCCCAACCAGGACGTGGCTCAGGGGCAGAGTCGGCCCCCCACATACAGTTCTTTGAGACACACAGCAATTTAAAAAATCTGTATTATGTGTACATGTGAGATTGTACTTAATGATCCAGTTTTTCATGTCCTCTGTATAAATGACAAGGTTCCGTCACTGTGGGCCCACATACCTGTGAGGCGCTCCTCGCTTGACTGCAGCCGAGGGACACGGCCCTCCTTGTCCTCCTCACACCTTTCCTGGCCCATGAGGTGCTGAGCCCCTGACCCCGTGTGTCGACCCCCCCACCCAACCAAAAAGCCCAGCTTGGTTTCCTGCTTCAGCCACCAGCCTCCACTTCTGAAAGCCACCAGGGCCCGTGCTGCTCAGCCCCATGCCAGGCACCCTGTTCTGCCGTGCGGCTGTTTGGGTGGGAAGTTACAGAGAGCCAGGGAGGTGGTGAGAATGGCAAGCTCTGGGACCCGCTTTGTTGTTGTTTAGTTGCTAAGTTGTTTCCGACTCTTTGCAACTCCATGGACGTAGCCCACCAGGCTCCTCTGTCCATGGAATTTCCCAGGCAAGAATATTGGAGTGGGTTGCCATCCTGGGGCCAGCTGCCTAGGTTCAAATTTCATTTTTACCCCTTTACCAGCTGTGCGACCTTGGGCAAGTTGCTTGACTTCTCTGAACCTCAATTTCCTTACACTGTATTTATTTTTATATATTGAAATATATATTTGTTTATTTGGCTATGCCAGGTCTTCATTGTGGCAGGATCTTTAGTTGCAGCATGTGAGCTCTTAGTTGTGGCATTTGGGATCTAGTTCCCCAACCAGGGATCAAACCCGGGCCCCCATGCACTGGAGTGGAGTCTTAGCCACTGGACCACCAGGGAAGTTCCTCTTTACATTTTAAAATGAGGGTAATAGCAGGACCTCTGTACAAGCTGTTACTGTGAGGGGTAAATGGACTGATATACATCTGCCATTATTGCTATTATCTATTATCTTTTTCCTGATGTCTTCTCAGTGATATTGTGAGGACTTTGGAGACCAGACCCTCGTGGGGCTGGAAGCTGAGCCTTGGCTTCCCAGCTGGGGGCACTTGGGGTAGTTTGGCTGCAACAGCCGGGCTGGTTGTCCTGTGTGTCCCAGGTTCTGCCTCCTTGACCAGAGCTGCAAACTCACGCTCCACTCTCGAGGACCAGACACCTTCCCAGGAGCTGACTGTGGGCCTCCCTTCCTGCCCTGTGACACTGGCCCCACTGCCATCCCTGGCCTGTAGGTCTGAACTCAGGCCACGTGGTCCCTGCTCACCGTCCAGCTGGCCTGAGCCTGGCCAGGGCAGGTGGACCAGGCAGGTCTGAACCAGGGGCCATTTCTTTGTGTTGGTTTGAATTAAGTGTTGATCGGATTAAAAAAAGAATGATTACACAACCCCGGGTGGCCCTAGTGGTGAAGAATCCACCTGCCAACACAGGAGATGCAAGAGACCCGGGTTCAATCTCTGGGTCAGGAAGATCCCCTGGAGGAGGGCATGGCAACCCACTCCAGTATTCTTGCCTGGAGAATCCCATAGACAGAGGAGCCTGGCAGGCTACAGTCCATGGAATCACAGAGTCAGACGTGACTGAGCAGGCACACGGACACACACACACAATCTAGGTGACACACAGAACTGATTGAACAGATACCAGTGAACTTGCCAGCCTTGGGTCCCTCCCCTAGTCCTATCCCAGTTCCTCTTCTCTACATTCCAGGTTTCAGGTCGACTTTCCCCTTGCTGCTCTATCGTTTCTGTGTGGATCCAGTTGCCGACAACATGCTGTCTAATTTTTGAAGGGTCATCATGCTGTGTGTGTGTGTTGAGCCTTTTCTGTCTCTTTAACCTGCATGCACAATAATCTGCACGGATCTGCCTTCTAATAACTGACTTTTTTTTTCCCCCCGACCTTTTGTAATCCATAAAACCTATCTATGGAATTTCTTATTTCCTCTTGTATTTTTCATTGATTTGAAATTCTGTTTATCCTGGTCATATTATATTTTTAAAGCAGTTTATATATTTACATTACATCGTCAGCTGTATTTCTCTGAACATGGAACCTCTGAGGTGGATCCCTGGTGGCATATGTGTTCAGCTTCCCAACCGCACAGTGTTCTGTGGAGTGACTGCAGCACTGTATCTGATGCTTGAGATGCTGTAGGGAGCAGGCAGAATCAGTCCTAACCCGATGGAGCATCAGGGTGGCAGGAGGAGCGAATAACAGGCAGCACCAAGTTAGTCAGGGGAAGCAGCCAAAGACAGGACCCTCCAGGAGGGGAGGCTGAGAGTTTGGTAGAATCTTCCAGAAGCCAAGACCTGAAAGACGAGCAGAAGCTGCTGGGTGACAGAGCTGATCCCATGTTACAGGTGACGCACGCAAACCTTCAATAAACAGCTGCTCTTCTGGTGGTGATGTCACCTTTCTCTGTACGTAAGGCTGTGAATTGGCCCGAGTCTCGGCAAGTCAGCAGAATGTGAGCCGTGCCATGTGAGGGGTTGTGGCATTTGACCACTGGCTTGTATGTATTTGAGTCACTGGTAGTCAGAGGTGGTTCTGAGCCCTGGAGGAGGAAGTGTGACGTGTGTGGTTAACCAGCTCCTGACTGCTCACCCCAGCCCTGGGCCTCTGACTTCTTCCTCTCGTGTAGACAGGGATGGTGGTGGACCCGCCGTGCCAGACCCTGTGGGTGTAACAGGAGGGGTGCCTGGCGTCTCCACGCTGTGCCAGGCAGCGTGGGCATTGTGGTCCCTGCCAAGCTCTGTGGTTGCTGTTCTTCCTACGTGTCACCTTCCTTTACCTTCTCAGTAACCCCATTCACTGGCCACCTGCCATTTCCTGTATGTTTTAAGCTTAAAGACACCTGGTTTCCCCTCCATCAACCCCTTCCTCTACCCAGTCCCGTCATCTCAGATAATGTCACCATGCCCGTTTTCTGCTCAGGCCCGAGCAGACACCTTCCCAGGAGCCAACTCCCCCTCCACCACCCCGAGTCCTTGAAGCTGGCTTTGGCTTCACCTTTTCACTGGTGCTCGCCCGCATGGGTCAGCTTGCATGCTAGGTTGCTTCAGTCATGTCTGGCTCTTTGTGACCCCATGGGTCATAGCCCACCAGACTCCTCTGTCCATGGGACTTTCCAGGCAAGAATACTGGAGTGGGTAGCCATTTCCTTCTCTGGGGGATCTTCCCAACCCAGGGATGGAACCCGCATCTCTACATCTCCTGCATTGGCAGGTAGGTTCTTTACCTCTAGTGCCACATGGGTCAGCAGGTCCAGTCAGTTCTGACTCCAGAAGCACCATCTGCCCTCTCCAGCTGCTGCACCCCATCACTTTCGTCCAGGTCCAAGTATCACTCCCCCCATGTCCCAGCATCACCCCCCCAGGTCCCAGCATCACCCCCCCGCCACGTCCCAGCANTGACATGAGTGAGTGACTTCACTTTCACTTTTCACTTTCATGCATTGGAGAAGGAAATGGCAACCCACTTCAGTGTTCTTGCCTGGAGAATCCCAGGGACAGCAGAGCCTGGTGGACTGCCATCTATGGGGTCGCACAGAGTCGGACACGACTGAAGCGGCTTAGCAGCAGCATCCGCAGCAGCAGCAGCAGCTATGGCTATGTAACAAACAGCCACAAAATCTCAAAGGCACATAACAATAAGCTTTATTTCTCACTCATGTAGTACATCTGTGCTTCTACCAGAGTTCAACTCATTTTGTCTAAACCTAGCTAGGCTTGGCTCCAAGTAGCAAATCAGTATGTGCTCCATATTAATTACTCTCCCGGGACTAGCAGGTATCAAGCATGTTGTCCTGGTTGTGGCAGGATGAAAAAAGAGCAAACCCAAACAGATTGGCACATTTCAAACCTTGGTTGCATCCCATCTGCCAATGTCCCACTGGCTAAAATAGATCTCGTAATCAATTCAAATGATCAGGGGAAGATACAATCTGCCCATTATGAGGATAAATCAAGACTATAGATATAATATTCCATTAAGAAGGAAGTAGGATAGATAATTAAATCTGTCACAGAGGGTCTGAATCACCCAGAGTTCTATACCTTTTTCTGCAGACTCAGATATTAGAAAAAGAAACATTATTAGCAGGCATTTTTGCTTGCACAGTTCTGTTAGTAATCGCAATTTCTCTACTACCCCTCACTTCTCTCTCTATACTCAGAACTGACTGTTCCTACCTGTAGGAAAAAGTATGAGGCCTAGAATTAGCCAATCAGAGTAACTCATCCTCTTGGCTACTCTGATTGGTTGAGAGAGAGTCATGTGGCCTAAGACAAGCCAATAAAAGCCAAGCTTAGGCCTTTAAGACTAGCTATCAAACAAACAAACAAACCTCTTTATACATGTGCATAGCATGTTGAAGTTTGACAGTTATGTCTATCATAGACAGTCTTAGAAGGAGCCTTTCTTTTGTCATGCAGTGTCCAGTTTCCAATCTATTTATCTGTGTTAATGTCACTATCTGGGAGAAATTTCAGTTGGCTCCACCTGTCTGGGTTTTGCTCTAGTTCCCCTTCATTGAGTGACTGCACTATTCAAAGTCTTGCCTCGTGAACTCAAAGCATCAGAAAATCATTTCAGAAACATCATCATATCCTAAATATGTTTAAATGTCAGTATTTTAAATGCAAGCCAGAGAGATTTTAAAATTCACTAAGACCAAAAAGGAAGTCCCAATAGTAAACAAAGTGCTGATATTATTAGTGTTCAAAAAATGTTGGATGTGAAATAAGAAATATGAGTAATATAATATGCACGGTGGATAAAAAGTTTGAATATTTTTCTGTAATCTATTTTCCTGCTTCTCCAATTAATAGTGAATTTATTATCATTTCTACATGATGCTTTGGAATGCCAAGTCCTTCGGTCCTAAAACCTTGGGGAAGATAAACATTTTAGGTGATTAAAAAAACACACATTTAGAAAATGATGTTCTTGAAGGCCCACGGGAAGAAAGTCACACCATTCTTTACAATTTCATTAGAGAAGATAAATAAATGTCTGTCAAATTAACTTTGCTCAGTCTCATAAGTGGTAGGAAATTCAGCAACAGATGCAAATACCAAAGCATGATTTGTTTTCTTTCCATCACTTGATGGGAAAGGTTTTGGTTTCAGCTATATGTCATGCAGTCTCCCATCAACGGTCTCAGTTTCTGGATCCAGCTAGCACAATGTTCATCCCTAAGGCATCTGGATGTATGTAGTGAAGATGTGAGAGGAGAAAAGGAAGGAGGGCAGTGGTGATGACTCTCCACACTTAGCAGTGCCGCTGCCTAATTATTGAGTGGGCCAAAAAGTTCGTTCTGATCTTTCCATACAACTTCATGGAAAAACTTGGGGTTTTGGCCAACCCAGTACATGTCCTCATGACTTGAACTTGAAGGTCCAATATCCAGAAATCACTCTAAAGCTGAACACTTGATCTCCAGCAACCAAGCTTGTTACCTAGATACAGGGGATCTAAGTCAACATAAGCATGATTGTCACTGCTGGTTGTCTTATTTATTTCAGTAGTATTGCTATGTAATCCGTGCCATGCCATGTTAAGTGGCTTCAGTCATGTCTGACTCTTTGCAACTCTATGGACTGTAGCCTTCCAGGCTCTTCTGTCCATGGGATTTTCCAGGCAAGAATACTGGAGAAAGTTGCTGTACTCTCCTACAGGGGATCTTCCCAACTTAGGGATAGAACCTATGTTTCTTATGTTTCCTGAGTTGGCAGGAGGGTTCTTTACTACTAGCGCCACCTGGGAAGCCCATTGCTATATAATAAACTACCCCAAAGTTTAGTGGTTTGAAATCAAAAATTATTTCACATGCTTAGAAGTCAGCTGATTGAGGCTATGGGACTGCAAATTGTTCTGCTCCAAAGCATCACCAGGCATGTTATTCTCATGGCATTAGCAGAGGTGAAAGGACGAAAGTAGAAACAATGAGTTCTCTTAAAGGACTTCACACACTATCTTTTCTATCTTGTTTTATTGTCCAAACTAAGAAAAGAAGTCACATAACCAAACCAAGAGCCAAAGTTGGGGAAGTACTGTCTCTTTTGTTGAAGGAACGTCAAAGTCACAGAGCAAAGAGTGTGCAAAGAGGGAAAGGTGAAGAATCAGAGTTATTAATTCCATTTACCACATACATACTATTTTTTAAATTTATTTATATGTTTAGTTGTTCATTCATTCATTCATGGAATAAATATTTACTGAACACAAATCATGTATTGAACACAGAGAATCCAAAAGCCTAACACAGAGAATATCCCTGTCTTCATAGAGCTTGCATTTTCATTAAAAGAACAAATAGCAGGGACTCCCCAGGTCATCCAGTGGCTAAGAAGACTCCACCGTCCCAATTCAGGGGGCCCAGATTTGATCCCTGGTTGGGGAATTTGATCCCACATGCCCCAACTTTAAAAAAAGATCCTACATGCCTCAAGACTGGTCACAGTCAAGTAAATAAAGTAAGTAAATTTTAAAAATATTTTTTAAAGAAGTAACAACAAGCAAATGATTAAAACAATGTAATATTGTTATAAATACTGTGAAGGACATAAAGAACACGGATAGGGAATGATGGCATAATGGAAGAGGGAGCGAGGCTAATTTAGAAAGAATAGTCAAGGAAGCACATCCTCCTCCATTTATCTGCTCGATTTACACTTGTGACAGAAAATCAGCCTGTAATGCGTGCTGTACGCCACTCTACTGGATGCCAGTCCTGAAATATTCTTATGATTCCCGGAGAATTAAAATAGTAAAAGAATTATCTGATGCCTTACATTTTACCATGTGTTATCCCAACTATTGCATCATTCGAGTCTCACGACAATTCTTGGCAATAAGTTCCCTAAGAATTAAATAGCAAAACATGGGTCATCTAGGACACTGTGATGCACTGAAGTAAAAGTGGTCCCAAGGACACAGAAATATGCTCCAGGAGAAAAGGAAGCCTGTAAGAATGACTTAAGGGATAAAGGTTGAGGGGATTTTTGCAGGTGGGCAAGAGGTCTGAAAAATATTGCCACAAACACATGGTTGTGGACATCTAGCTGCCCCTCCCACTGAAAGGATTCTGAGAGTACAAGCTCATATGTAGAAAGGATGGGAGAAAGATTTGCAGGCTTTTAATATCAAATTTTACGTTTTCTTTAAATCATATTGTTAGAGGAAGCAAATTGACTGAAATCGCCCACCCTGGCCAGGCACCACAGTAACCATTTGCATGAGTTGTTTTACGACAGGAGGTCCTGGTAAGGAACACAGAACTAATAGGCCACCACCAACTAGAAGAGTTCAGGAAAGGTCAAAAGGAGACACCACATATCCGACCACCTCCCAGAATCCTTCTCTCTGGCACCCATCTTGGCTGAACAAGGCGTGCACCACCAGGAATGACTGAGTCAGAATGACTGGCTAAAGACCACCCAGAAACTAATCCCATCACCATACAACCCAAGACTGCAAGCTATGTTGCAGAGCTGTTTTCCTGGGTTCCCTTACCCTACTGCTCTCCACCTGGACACCCCTTCCCAATAAAATCTCTGCTTTGTCAGCACATGTGTCTCCTCGGACAATCTATTTCTGAGTGTTAGACAAGAGCCCAGTTTTGGGCCCTGGAAGGGGTCCCCCTTCCTGCAACAATATTGTAGTAATACAATTCTGTTTTCTTTGCACATAAGATGTGTGCAAAGGAAAGATAACTACCTCGTTTTCCAGAAACTCTTGTTTAATGAACAAAGCAATGAAGATAGAAATATATCATTTTTAATTGTAGTTGATTTAAAATGTGTTAGCTTCAAATGTACAGCAAAGTGATTCAGTTTGATATATGTGTGTTTGTGTGTATTTTTTTCTTTTTCAGATTCTTTTCCATTATAGATTGCTACAAGATATGAATATAATTTCCTGTGCTATACAGTAGGTCCTCAATGTTTATTTATTTAACATAAAACAGTGTGTATCTGTTAATCCCAAACTCCTCATTTATCCACGCCCACCCCCACCCCCTCACCCCCAATATATCTTTTTCTTTCCAGGTTAGGTAATAGAGGCTCATAGAACTGAAATGAGAAACTCAAGATCACTCAGACCATGGACCATGAGACCCCTGCCTCTTCCATCATGTTCATCATTCCAAGAGATCTTAACTGGAGTATCAATGCAGTTTACATTTGAGGTTGAATATCCATTTGTTTTAAAATCAGATGCAGTTCCCCACTCCCACCCTGGGGAACTTTATGCGGGCTTCATTATTGCATGTTTAGCATATTTAAACTACGTTCCCTTTTCTTCTTTGCTTTCTAAGAAGAGTAGGCAGAATTCAACTGGTATTGACTTTTACTAAGACAAATTCTAGATTTATTGACCTGAGAAATAAATACTAATAGAGGTTAAGTTGGGGTCAACTTTAACTCTGAAAGATGATAAATCTTGATATTTTTCCCACGGTTGGTTGGTCAACGTGTTCTGTGCCATCCGAACACGCCCATCATCAAGTTCTCCTGAGGAACAAGTAAGCTTGTAAGACAAATGGAAGAGGAATGATATCTCCTGCATCAGTACTCCATCTTATAAGGAGCTTAGGACATTTCATTTTAACCTGGCTGGTTACTGGTTATTACCAGGTTTTTGCCATTTCCCAGGTCAAATCATGTCTAAAAACATAAGGATCTTCTTCAGTATTTCAGCAATCAATTTTAAGGTCTTGTTTACACACACACACACACACACACATACACACACACAAACACACACTTCTCATCTTCTCCAGACCACCTACCACAGTGAGAGAAAATATAGAACATATACAGGTAATCAGCGGATTTTACTGAAGGAAGGAATTTCAGCTTGCTCATTTTTAAAAATTCTGAAGACAAAATTCTTCCTACCTATCCACTGTGTCCACCTGTTTCTGCATTATTATTAAGAACACAGTGATAGATATTTCATTCAACAAATACTGACTGAGGGATATTTATTTTGAAAACTCTGTATGTATTAACTTGGGTTTCCCCAGTGGCTCGGTGGTAAAGAATCCACCTGTAATGCATGAGATATAAGAAACGTGGGTTCGATCCTTGAGTCATGAAGATCCCCTGGAGAAGGGCATGGTAACTCACTCCAGTATTCTTGCCTGGAGACTCCCATGGACAGAGGAGCTTGGCATACTGTAGTCCATAGGGTCACAAAGATTTGGGCACAACTGAAGTGACTTAACAAGCACGCACTTGTATCAGCTCATTTATTACTCACAACCACCCCCGAGAGGCAGGCACAATTATTATGCTGCATCTTACCCATCAGACTTCCCAAGTGGAGCTAGTGGTAAAGTATCCACCTGCCAGTGCAGGAGATGCAAGAGACATGGGTTCAATCCCTGGGTTGGGAAGATCCCCTGGACAAGGAAGTGGCAACCCACTCTAGTATTCTTGCCTGGAAAATCCCACGGACAAGAGGAGACTGGCAGGTTATAGTTAAGGACCTGCAAAGAGACAGGCATGACTGAGTGACTGAGCAAAGACATCTTATGCATCAGCTGAAGAAACTGAGGCATGAAGAAGTTAAATAACTTGTCCAGGATCACATAGCCAAGATCTAAAACCTGGCAGTTAGGTTTCAAATCTGTATTGGCTCCAATCACTTCCCACAGTATATCTTACAATGCTAGGAACTGAGAGCACAGCAATAAATGAGACATTCAGAGTATGTGTTTTTATGTGTACTTTTTATACATTAAGAAATGATGAGAAATTTGTATATAACTCAATAGAGGTAGATATATATATATAGAGAGAGAAAGTAATTTTATCTTTGGGCGATATGAATTTAGATATTTTTCTTTTTCTTCATCCTTATTTCCTACACCTCCCATAATTTTGTTTATAAGTTAATACAAACAGGAGACATGTTGTTCAGGAGACCTACAAATAAGTTCGGAAGGAAAATGTACTGCAATTTAAATTGCCATTTTGTCTAAGAGGTATAGCTGAGCTACAGATGTCCAAGGACATGTAAGAAATGATGCTTTATTTAGAATGAATTTAAAGCCAAAGCAGAAGGTTTCTAGGACACATTTCCATTATCAGTTAGTAACATCTCTGAATAAGTTAGGAATATATTCAGCTGCAAGTAATAGAAAGCCCAACCCAACAGTAGTTTAGACAGAAGATTGTTTATCTGTCTATCATCTCTCTATTTACTTGTGTTTCCATAACCAGAGGTCTAGGGGTAGGTAACAATTTTTTTGTTGATTTAGAGGCTAAACCATATTGCCCACATTGGTCTCAGGAAACACATTTTTTCTATCGTTTACGTGTTAGCTTTTATTTCTCATGCTTGTCATCTCATAGATCACAAGTTGGCTGTTTTGGCTCTTCACATCATAGGACATCAATAATGTCAACATATGACATTGCCAGTTTGTGTAGTTTTTTAGTCTTAACTACATGCATGAATGCATTCTAGTGAATACATACTGATATTTCATTATGGTCCTACTTTACATTTATCTGATACACAATATGACTATATATTATTTTATATACTCAATTATGAATCCCTATTCAAGTCTTTGCCCCATTTTATGTTTTATTGGGTTCTGTTTGATATGATATGTGGGTGCTCTTGAGAGGTCCTCTGTTGAATACAATTTTCCCCTGCCTATTCACAGTACACACACAAAAGGCATAAAGAAATGTATATGTACTTATGTACATGTTATTGTATACTTATCCAAACACATTACCTCATTTCACTTAGGATCTAGCAAAAANACCCCCATTCAGCATCAGTGCCACTTTGCACCCCCACCCCTGCCCCGTGAGACTTCTCGCAGAATCTCCCAATTGGAGTCCCTCAGCCCAGCTCCCCTATGGGGACAATGTCACTGAGAGGCCCCTCAAGGGCGGTGGATGTCCGAGGTGGCCCATGAGGCTGCTTTTTGAGCACCGACTGGGAAGAGAAGCTAATAGAAGAGGTGAGAGGTGGGGGTGAGGCTAGCATAGCAAGGCCAGAGGTTCCCAGAGGAGGAATCAGAGAAAAGGAGGCCGGCCAGCAAGAAGGAAAGAGGGGAAGGTGAGCCGGCCGGGAGGTCCGGGTCCTGTGCTGGAGCATCACTCCCGCTGTCCCCCTGTCACCCACCCCAGGCATCCTCGTTCACATAGACAACCTCCGCTGGGAGGGCGTCCCGTTCATCCTGATGTCAGGCAAAGCCCTGGACGAGAGAGTGAGCTACGTGCGGATCTTGTTCAAGAACCGGGCGTTCTGCGTCCAGAGTGAGAAGCATTGGGTCGCTGCCCAGAGCCGCTGCCTGCCCCAGCAGATCATCTTCTACATCGGCCACGGTGAGCTGGACAGCCCTGCCGTGCTGGTCAGCAGGAACCTCTTCCGGCCGGCCCTGCCCTCCGCCAGCTGGAAGGAAGTGGAGGGCCGGCCCGGGCTGCGCCTCTTCGGTCTCCCACTCTCCGATTACTATGCCTACAGCCCTGTGCGGGAGCAGGACGCCTACTCCTTGCTCATCTCTCACATCTTCCACTGCCGGAAGGACTCCTTTGTCACCACGGAGAACCTGCTGGCCTCCTGGGTCTTCTGGACACCCTTGCTGGACAGCCTGGCCCACGAGGTCCCACGCTTCTACCCGGGAGGAGCAGAGAACGGACAGCTGTTGGACTTTGAGTTCAGCGGCAGCCACCTGTCCTTCTCCCAGCTGCTGCCGGAGCAGCTGCTGCCGGGGCCGGACTCTGCTCCACTGCCCAGCGACTTCCAGGTCCTCACGTCCAAGTACCGAGAGAGCCCGCTGATCTCGGCCTGGCCCGAGGAGCTGATCGCCAGACTGGCGGGTGACATCGAGGCCGCCGCTGTGCGGGCCGTGCAGCGCTTTGGCGAGTTCCACCTGGCTCTCTCGGGTGGCTCGAGCCCGGTGGCCCTGTTCCAGCAGCTGGCCACAGGGCACTACAGCTTCCCCTGGGCCTACACGCACCTGTGGCTGGTGGACGAGCGCTGCGTGCCACTCTGGGACCCCGAGTCCAACTTCCAGGGCCTGCAGATGCACCTGCTGCAGCACGTGCGGGTCCCCCACTACAACGTCCACCCCATGCCCGTGCACCGGCACCAGCGGCTCTGTGCCGAGGAGGACCAGGGCGCCCAGGCCTACGCCGAGGAGATCTCTGCCCTCGTGACCAACGGCAGCTTCGACCTGGTGCTGCTGGGCATGGGCACCGATGGGCACACGGCCTCCCTCTTCCCGCAGTCGCCTGCTGGCCTGGACGGTGAGCAGCTGGTGGTGCTGACCACGAGCCCCTCCAGCCCGCACCGGCGCATGAGCCTCAGCCTGCCTCTCATCAACCGTGCCCGGAAGGTGGCCGTGCTGGTCATGGGCAGGATGAAGCGTGAGATCGCCATGCTGGTCAGCCGTGTGGGCCATGAGCCCAAGAAGTGGCCCATCTCGGGTGTCCTGCCGGACTCTGGCCAGCTGGTGTGGTACATGGACTATGACGCATTTCTAGGGTGATGGAACCTTGGCCCTTTGCTCACCCCCGTGCTTTCCTTCACTCACCCTCTCTCTACCCTCTCAGTCCTGCCCCCTGCCCATGCGTGCCCTCCTCTCTGGAATCTGACATCTCAGGGTCAGGCCCCCAGCAGGGAAGGACAAGACCCCATCCCAACACTGTCTAGTGGTGGCAGGTCCCCATGGAACAAGGAAGAGATGGCAGGTCTGCTCTCAAAAATCTACAGATCCAAGTCAGGAGAAACGTCCACTTTGAGAAAAGACCTGCAGCAGTTACATGTGGGCATCCACCAGCGCAAACAGGACCGTCTGAAAGCCAGAGCAGGAGTGCAGTCGGGGGGTGGTTAACCAGAAGGTACCTGTGGGCCAGGAGCCTTAGACTGCCTCCAGCAGAAAAGCAGTGTGTGGATGCTGGAGCCCAGGTGCCCACCTGGAGCCACGAGCGCCTGCTAGGACCTGCTGCCTCCTCCTCCGTCCTTTTTTTCTCCAGCCTCCAGCTCAGCCTTCTGTCCTGTCCCCTCCACTTGCTCTGCGTCTCAGGTCCTATCTTCCTAGACCTCCACCAGGGAGGTCTTCCCACCCCCTCTGCTTTGGTGTCCCTCAGACACCCTAGCAACAAATGCTAGGACGTGGAAACAGATCCAGGAATCTTGCGACAGTGCTATGGAGCTCCTTTTCTCAGTAGGTGGACTTTACCAATGGCAGGAGGCACCGGTTCCCCAGCTCTGTCAGAGAGGACCCCTGCCCCAGGCATGTGCCGCTGTCTCCAGCCTTGGCCCCGCTGGAGCCTGTCTTTTGTGGGGGGCGGGTGCTGATAGCGTGGACCTGCCACCACAGCCAGACAGCTCTGCGTAAAACACTGAAACACACTGGACAGAGTTGGTCAGACCATTCCTGGGATCCACGCTGAAGAGGATCCTTTTGTCTCAGGGGACTTCCCCAGTGAGGGTTTCCGCTCTCAGCGTCCCCTCTTGTTTTACCTGAAAAGATCCGGTTAAATCTTTCTCTTATGGTCACATCCAGGGGGAGTGAGATGTGACATCAGGGTACGCAGACCATCCAGGCGCTCCAGCCCCCACCCAGCTGGAGCCAGGCCCCCCGACAGGGCGGCTGCAGCCCGCGGCAGCAGTGGCCGTCCACCGCTGTCCCAGGGCCTCCGCTGGTTGTCAGTGCCGAGAAGGGGCGGCTGCTGCCCCCTCTTTCACACTACCTCGTGGAGGCAGTGGCCTCTTGCGGGCCAGCCCCTCCTGCCACCACTCACTTCACCACTAACACAACGCTGAAGACTTGGGGGAGGCAGTCCCGGTCGAGCTTCTCATTTAGAGTAAACAGGTGCTCCCGAGAAGCCCTGGGCCAATAACAGCTGTTTCTCTGAAACCCCCAGGTGATGGGGGGCATCTACAAAATTCTTTTATGAAAAAGTGAAAATTCTCAAAGCGCTTAATTTCAGCTTTCCACACAGCCCAAGTTACATCAGTGAAGGAGGGTTTTCTGTGGAACAGCTTCCCCATCTTATAGGCACAGTTTGTATCAGATCAGGCAGATACAAAGTGTCAAGGTCATACCAAGGGCTTTCCTGGGCAAGAAGCAATATCATGAAATGTGTCTTTCAACTTTTGATTGTTTGCACTTTCTTCAAGGTTGTTTACACTTCTTCAAGAATTCTTGCTTTGGAGATGTGTGCCTGTGAGGTGGGTGCTGGCGGGGGGCTCTGCACATAAAGGCACCCATTAACATTTGGCTTCCCCCAGCCTCCAGAGACCTCATCCAGACAGGACATCAATATTAATGCCCAGAAGACTCACCTTGGCCCATCAGAGCGCAGTGCCCAGGTGGGAAAGTTTCCTCCCTTTCTGAAAATCAGCGTTTTTAGCTTTGAGGCTTCTGATGGGAGTGGACTGCGGTAGTGGACACGTGGCTGCAGGTGTCACCTCTGGCCACACGGGGGCGCCCTCAGACCATCCCTGCTGTCTGGACCACAGAGATGCTCATCTCTCCCCGCCCCCAGGCTCCTGAGCCTCCCTGGATGCCTAGCACTGAGGACCACCCCCTCCCTTTCCCTCTCCCCAGTCTGTTCCTTAGGAACTTCTTCCGTGAGAAGTAAAGGGACCTGCACGTGCCCAAGTGTCGCTGCAGGATAAGGGGCCAGCAAACTTCTGATGTCACCATTTCTGCGTAACAGAGAGTTACCACGGCCTGGGCCGGGCATGTCCTGTTCTGAGAGGAGCGCCTTGCCTCTAAATGCACCTTCATCTTTGGAGAGCATGTGTAGGGGCCAGGCGGGGGCAGGAAGTTCCAGGGTTTCTTTCCCAGAATCAAGTGCTCTGGGGGTTTTGTTGTTGTTTTTTAATTGGGGTACAGTTGCTTTATGATGTTAGTTTCTGCCGTACAACAAAATGAGTCAGCTCTTTGTACACACACATCCCCTTCCTCTTGTGCTGCTTCCCAGGTGGCTTGGTAGTGAAGAATCCACCTGCCGTTATGGGAGATGTGGGTTCTGTCCCTGGATTGGGAAAATCTTCTGGAGAAGGAAATGGCAATCCAGTCCAGTATTCTTGCCTGGAAAATTCCATGGACAGGGAGCCTGGCAGGCTACGGTCCATGGGGTTGCAGAGAGCACGCACACATGCACCTCCCTCCTGAACCTCCCTCGAAGCTCTCCCCACCCTCAAACCCACCCATCTAGGAAGCACTGTCTTAAAGTCACACCAGCATAGTCCACTGGGAGCCCTTGTCATAGTCCCGCTTCCTCCCACTCCCCTTCCCCTTTTCTCTCTTCCTATCCTGTGCTGTGGTTTTTAGACTTTCTGGGTCATGATCCACAGCAAGAAACACACTTTACATCATGAGTCAGTGCTCGCACTCATGTATGAATCTGCATGTCAAGCCAAAGTTCCATAAATGAATTCTCATCCTGAGAATTCTGGATACCTTTTTTTTAATGCTGCTTATAATTCACTAAATCAAGTTGATCCATAGTTTGAAACGTGTTGCTCTAATCTTACTTTACGCTGTTGTGTAAACTGAGGTCCCAAGGGTTGGAAGGGAGCACGGGCACCCAGCTCACACAGGGATGCCCATGAGCACTCTGGAATTGGTACCCAGGCTTCCTGTTCCTGCAGCTTCATGCATCAGGCTGGTCTCAACTGATGCTGCTACAGCCTCTGTGGTGGGATGCTCACCACTCCCGTCACGAGGGAGGGAAGGAGTGGGTGATGGAAGACACATCAGTCGGCGCCCCAGGGCTTCTGGAAGTGGTGATGATGTGTCCTATACAGAGGGTGGCAGGCTCAGTACTAAACGTTTTCTGCTGTATGGTCTTGCTTAGTCTTTACAACAACCCCGTGAGAAGGTGGAGGGATCCTAATTGACTGATGATTTTGAAGTTGAAACTGGAGTTGTCCAACGACAACAGGCCAGTTCTAAACCGGACGTGGACCGCAGGGTTGTAGACATGTGCTCCCAGCCATCCTGTGGTACCACCTCCTTCCCAGGGAGCCCAGCGCAGCTCCCAGAGTTTCCCAGACAGAGCCCAGGCAGCTGGAGCGGCCCTGCAGGCCTGTGAAAGGAGGCCGGCCCCTCCTCTTGGAGGCCGGCTCACATCCTCCTCTCTGAAGCAGGTTTATTACCAATTGCTGCAGGGAGAGATTTAGGGACTTTCCCAGCAAGATTCTGATATTGCTCTGGGAGCAAAGTTTCCTGCCAGCCGCAAGTCAGGACAGTCCTGTCCTCCTGCCCCACTTCTCATTCCTCTGCTGACAGTGCTTTCTTCCCAGTCCCTGGCCTCCCAGGGACCAGCACAACCTGGGCTCTGCCAGTGGGCGGTATTTCAGAACACTCCCTTGGGGGCTCTTGTTCCAGAGCTCATGGGCCCGGTCTCCCCGTCTGGGACCTTCCTCCTCCCCGTTTGTGTAGAGAACCAGACAGTGTGGCTGAGAAAGGGAGGGAGACGCTTCCGCTGAAACTTACGGGGCGGTTTCCTACAAGTCAGTTTTCAGAAACAGATTTTTTTTTTTTCTCGACAAAAATACACACAGTCTTACAGAAGCAGCCTCTGCATCAGCTTTACCAGCTCTATTTTTATCTTAAGCAGACAGGGACCCATGGACCTCAGTCCACACCAGGCAGTGTGTCTGTGTCTGAGAATGAACAAGTCGCAGAAAAGTCCGGTGGTGACAAGGGTGAGGGGGCCGTGGTGGCAGGCCCCCGAGCTTGGTGCCTGCCTGCCCCACAAAAGATAAACTCCAGGGGGCCGAGGCCTTGAGAGGCGGCTGTGTCCCCCAGTGGCCGCCTGCATGGCCCAGTAGGGGCCATCCGCTCCCCCCTCATCGATTCGCTGAACTGAAGAGCATCCCTCTCCCAGCCCTCCACCTCCCTCTGGGAACCTCCCACTTCCCCTCAAGGCTGCAGCTGTGCAGGTGGCAGTCAAGATTCCCACGAGGAAGAGGGTGGGTCCTCCAACCTCATTCCTGTTTGGCAGCTGGTCTGCGCCCAGGAACAGTATCAGGAGGGATCCGCAGTGAGGTCATCTCTCGAGGAGGCCCTGAGTGTTTTGACTGAGGTCATGGATTCGTTCCTCCAAGAACCCCACCTGCACCCTCACTGCGCCCCACTGATGGGCCAGCGTTGGCCTGGGCATCAGCCTCCCAGCCCAGGGTCCATCTTCCATTGCTCACTTGGAGGTTGGAGCTGGGCACCAGCGTGTCCTCTGTGGCTCTTTGCAGCACACTGTGTTGCCTCCACGTGAGATGAAAATCCCGCTTCCTGCTCTTCCTGCTCTAGAGGCCTTCCCAGTGCCAGGCGTCTTCACCAGAGGAAGCCAGTGGGGACCACACCAGCCTGTGTCCTTGGAAGATGTGCATCTTCCAGGGCATCCCGGGACCCCTCTCCAGAGGTTCAGGCTTTTGGCCTCTGGCTATCAGCGCTCCAGATGGGGCCGGAGTGAGGAACTCTTAAGGATTCCTCAGCTCATTGCAAAGCAAGGTGCACACTCACGAACACTGTCAGCACAGGAGAAATGTAGCCTGAGACTAGAGGAGGCGCTTCTGGCCTCAGCAAGCTGGGGGAGGTGGGGGGAATGAGCCCTCTGATGAACTGTCCTCTCCAGCCAACTTTCAGAAGCCCATCTCTTTTGTAAAGCAGACGCCAGTGCTGTATCTGCATGGGACGCATAGATGGGGAGGGGCAGAGATCTCAAGTATGCTGCTTTTATTCCTGGTGGTTTTTTATCCTTGATGGTCTTTCCCTTGCTCTCAGGTGTTCTAAAGGAAATCTCTGCATCTTTTCTGTCCCTCTGGCATGGGAAGGGATAAATACATTTCCATTCACTGAAAGTCGCGTGGAGTATGGTTGAGCGACTGGTAGCTTTAGAAACAGAAGTGCAAACAGAACTACATATATTCATCAGTTTGGGTCCTTCGCTGTTCCCCACAGTTGTCTAGAAGGGTCGGTTATGAATAGTATGAGGTACTCGAGTATAAGAGGAAAGGACCCTGGAGAAGCTGGTCATCAAGGCTGAAAGCACATCTCTGAGGCGTGACCTGTACAGTCTGCCCCACCCTGCCTTGGTTTGGAAGGACGGGGTGAGGGCAGACATGAAGGGGCCTCTGCTGGCTCTGAGAGCCACCGCTTCCCGAGCCGGAGTGAGGGTTTCCAGCCTTCTCGGTGCTGTGCTTAGCAGCTGTTGCCAGAAAGAGCCCTGGATGGGGGGGGTGTGGGCTCTGAAATCATGGTGTGTTGCAATCTGGGTTGTGTCCATGCATTCTGTCCCGTGCGGGGAAACAGAAATCCAAACAGGATTTCTGTCGGGAGGGAAGAGAGACTGTCTGTTCCCCTGGGTGGTGGAAGACCGTGACCATGACCCTCCCGCCACCCCCTACCCCGGCCAATGGCGTGAACGTGCCACACCTTTCTGCAGAAAGAGCAACTGCTCCTGGCTTTTACGAAACACTGGACACTTTTAACGATGCCTCTGACAATAAGACTTATTCAGATCAGAGTTTTAAAAATGCCTTTTTTGTATGTCAAATGTACCATCTATTTTTTAAACAATAAAATTGTTTCCCCCAAATCCCTGCTCTTTATTTTTCCTGGGAGATGGAGTGTGATGGGCTATGTGTGTGCTCTGAGAGGGTGTGGTGAGGCAGACCCAGTTACCCCGCACCTATCACAAGTGGATCTGAGCAACCAGCCAGTCCCTACTTGCTTGAGGGTCCCTTGGGCTCCTGGAAGAGACAGTGGGGGGCAAGATGACAGGGTTTCATAAGTTCACAAGCAGCCTGAGGGACGTTGTCTCCCTGTCAGTCTACCTGGCAGATCACTCATGCAGCAGGCTTCACCTGGTGGGCATTCACTGTGATGTCCGAGGTGGGTGTCAGTTGGGGCACCTTTGAAAGCATCAGTACTTTCGTAAAATAAGGCATACTCATTATATGTGAATTCATACATTGCCAAAAGGCACACAAATAAATGTTAAATCACTGCAGTCCAGTCCCCTCCACTGCAGAAATGTTAGCAGAGCAATGTTAGCAGAGGTGACCTGAAGCTCACGTCCTCACTGAGCTTCTCCTCCTCATGTTCTTGACCCTTCCATCTGCCCTTTATTTGGGAGGTCCACCGTCCACCCCTCCTCAAATTCCTCTTTCTCCTCCACGTCCTCTTGACTAGCAGATTATCCAGTTGCCTTCCAGTCACTTCTAGCCCCACATTCTGTTAGAAGTGGTCTCCGAGGTCACCTCTGATCCACTGGACACAGCCACACCTCAAGGTGGCCGCCACGCACCGCTAAGAGACCACCACTTCCACAGCAGTGGCCAACACAGCCCAGACAGGAGACCTCATTTCACTGACGATCAAGAGGTGACTGTCGTCAAGACCTGTCAGCTACCACCAAATCTGGGGGCCAGGACAGAGTCTGCCGACCCTGAGAGCAAGTTCCTGGCCGGGGTCGGGGCACTTGGCTTTCACTGCTGTCTCCTCGTCTTCCTTGATTCTCTTTGTGATTGTCACTACCGGGGGCCCCCCAAAGCTGAAGTCTGTCCCCATTCTCACTTCCAGTCAAGAGGGGAGGCAGTTTGGAAAAACTGAATTTTCTCATTTGGATTTTCATTTATGTATAAAAAGGACACCATTAATGGACTTCCCAGTTGGTCCAGGGGTTAAGACTCCTTCCTTGTTTCCCACAGCAAGGAGCAAAAGTTCCATCCCTGGTCAGAGAACTAAGATCCTGCATGTTGCACAGCATGGCAAAAAAAGTTAAGAAAATTAAAAACAAAGTTGTCTGCAGTGCCTGCCACCCCACCTAGTAGTTTTTTCATGTTCAGCAACATCCCTCCCTCAGGAGATGCTCTGTGTCACACGGTTTTGTAGCCTTTATATTTTATGCTTATTTCATTGTAAGCCTTCTCCACGCATCCCCGTGGTCTTCATACTTGGTTCCACACAAGTGTGAAATCCACTGACAGGAAGCATCCTGGAAGCATGTCTCCTCCTCTGCTGTTGAACATTTAAGTTCTAGCATTCATCAGATGGTGCTACTGGTAAAAAACCCACCTGCAGGAGATGTAAGAGACATGGGTTTGATTCTTGGGTCAGGAAGATCCCCAGGAGAAGGAAGTGGCAACCCACTCCAGTATTCTTGCCTGGAGAATTCCATAGACTGAAGAGCCTGGTGGGCTGCAGTGAGGTTTAAAATGACCCAGTGCTTGTGAACCACTTTGTAATCAAGAAATAAACCCTGATGTGACAATAATTATAACCACAATAATAAGCAATGGCTTAGGAAGGAAAGGTCTTCATAGAACCATTCAGCTTCTTCAGTGTTACTGGTTGGGCCATAGACTTGGATTACTGTGATATTGAATGGTTTGCCTTGGAAAGAACAGAGACCATTCTGTCTTTTTTGAGATTGCATCCAAATACTGCATTTCAGACTCTTTGGTTGACCATGATGGCTACTCCATTTCTTTTGAGGGATTCCTGCCCGCAGTAGTAGATATAATGGTCATCTGAGTTAAATTCACCCATTCCAGTCCATTTTAGTTCACTGATTCCTAGAATATCAACGTTCACTCTTGCCATCTCTTGTTTGACCACTTCCAATTTGCCTTGATTCATGGACCTGACATTCCAGGTTCCTATGCAACATTGCTGTTTACAGCATCAGA
>SJYV01029015.1:233334-258086 GCA_006410875.1 Neotragus pygmaeus | reverse complement strand
GCTGGGTATTGTTTTTGCTTTGGCTCCATCCCTTCATTCTTTCTGGAGTTATTTCTCCACTGATCTCTAGTAGCATACTGGGCACCTACTGACCTGGGGAGTTCCTCTTTCAGTATCCTATCATTTTGCCTTTTCATACTGTTCATGGGGTTTTCAAGGCAAGAATACTGAAGTGGTTTGCCATTTCCTTCTCCAGTGGACCACATTCTGTCAGACCTGTCCACCATGACCCGCCCGTCTTGGGTTGCCCCGCGGGCATGGCTTAGTTTCATTGAGTTAGACAAGGCTGTGGTCCTAGTGTGATTAGATAGAATAGTTTTCTGTGAGTATGGTTTCAGTGTGTCTGCCCTCTGATGCCCTCTTGGCAACACCTACCATCTTATTCGGGTTTCTCTTACCTTGGGTGTGGGGTATCTCTTCACGGCTGCTCCAGCAAAGCACAGCCACTGTTCCTTACCTTGGATGAAGGTATCTCCTCACCGCCACCCTTCCTGACCTTCAATGTGGGATAGCTCCTCTAGGCCCTCCTGCACCCGCACAGCAAACGCTCATTGGACGTGGGGTTACTTTGCTGACTAAGGTCCGTCTAGTCAAGGCTATGGTTTTTCCTGTGGTCATGTATGGATGTGAGAGTTGGACTGTGAAGAAGGCTGAGCACCGAAGAATTGATGCTTTTTGAACTGTGGTGTTAGAGAAGACTTGAGAGTCCCTTGGACTGCAAGGAGATCCAACCAATCCATTCTGAATGAGATCAGCCCTGGGATTTCTTTGGAAGGAATGATGCTAAAGCTGAAACTCCAGTACTTTGGCCACCTCATGCAAAGAGTTGACTCATTGGAAAAGACTTTGATGCTGGAAGGGGTTGGGGGCAGNCAATCCATTCTGAATGAGATCAGCCCTGGGATTTCTTTGGAAGGAATGATGCTAAAGCTGAAACTCCAGTACTCTGGCCACCTGATGCGAAAAGTTGACTCATTGGAAAAGACTGTGATGCTGGGAGGGATTGGGGGCAGGAGGAGAAGGAGA
This sequence comes from Neotragus pygmaeus, assembly GCA_006410875.1. Lineage (NCBI taxonomy): Eukaryota > Metazoa > Chordata > Mammalia > Artiodactyla > Bovidae > Neotragus > Neotragus pygmaeus. The sequence goes on along the minus strand of SJYV01029015.1, from coordinate 257,060 downwards.
CGACAGATGATGAGATGGCTGGATGGCCTCACTGACTCAATGGACGTGAGTCTGAGTGAACTCCGGGAGTTGGTGATGGACAGGGAGGCCTGGTGTGCTGCAATTCATGGGGTCGCAAAGAGTTGGACACAACTGAGCGACTGAACTGAACTGAACTGAGGAAGGAAAGGAGATGCAAAAGGAAACTGGAAGCCTCTAGGGCAGAAGAGAGAGGAGGGAACCATGGGGTCGGTATGATCACAGGCTGTATCCCCAGCACAACCCTGAAAGAGAAGTGAGAAGAGGCTGCAGGCCAGGGTGATGGGCCCAGTGGCTAAGATTCCAAGCTCCCAATGCAGAAGGCCTGGGTTTGATCCATGGTCAGGGAACTAGATCCCACATGTCTCAACTAAAAGATCCTGCCTACTGCAACTAAGGCCTGGCACAGACCAATTTAAAAAAAAAAAAGAGTTCTTAAGTCCGTGTTCCACGCTTTGGCTTTCCAAGCCGCCTGATTCCCAGGCTGCAGGCTACTTTTTTCCTGAACAGTGGCCATCACTTGCTATTTTAACCCAGATTCCTTCGGTTGCAAGTGACAGAAACCCAACTCAAACTAGAACTGAAAGAAGGACGTCCTGGCTCCGCGCTTCGGAAGGGCCAGGGTAGGGCAGATTCAGTGGGACTGAAGTCAGGGAAGTCAGCCAGTGTCACCAGTAGGCTGCTAGGCTCCTCTTTCATTGGGGCTGCCAGATTTAGCAAATAGAGCCACAGGACACCCAGTGAAGTTTGTGTTTCAGGTAAAGAACAAATAACCATTTTATTTTTAAAAATGTTTTAAATTGATCGTTGACTGTTAAAGATTTTTTTTTTAATATTTATTTGGCTGCATTGAGTCTTAGTTGTGACATGCAGAATCTAGTTCCTTGACCAGGAATCAAACCCGGGCCTCTTGCACTGGAGCGCAAAATTGGGCCTCTGGACCACCAGGGAGGTCCCCAGGTGTCATTTTAGTAGCAGTACGTCCCAGGGAACACTTGGGATGGACTTAGACCAAGACATTGTTTGTTGTTCACTTTAAATGCGCAGGTGGCTCAGTGGTAAAGAATCCACCTGCCAATGCAGGAGATGTGGGTGTGATCCTTGGGTCGGGAAGATCCCCTGGAGAAGGAAATGGGAATCCATTCCTGTATTCTTGTGGGAAATCCTATGGACAGAGGAGCCTGGCAGGCCACAGTCCCTGGGGTCGTAAAGAGTCAGACATGACTTAGCAACTAAACACACATGCACACAGGAAACGCAAATTTCCCAGGGTGTCCTGTGTTTCATCTGGCGACTCTACTGTGCACGGTGGCCTCATTGCTGCCTCAATACATACCTTTCCTGTGAGGGATCGTGGCTGCCAACAGCTCACAGCATCTCAGTGACCTGGGATGCCCAGGGGAGAGAGAACCTAGGGCTCATGGCTCTGCCTGGGACACCCTAGGGAGGACGTTATTGGGTCCAGCAAGGGTCACTGTGGTGTCGGCACCAGGAGGTGCTTGGAGGGCCCACTCACATCCCTCCCCCTCATCAGAGCACCCTGTAGATTCTCGGATATGAACAGTCGAAGTTTTCTCGATGTTTGTCAAGTGCTGTGCACTCAGTGTAGCCTCAAGGATGACTACACGCCCCTTTTTGGTAATTTGTGTGTGTGTGAGTGTGTGGCTGCACGGGTCTTTGTGGCTGCGTAAGAGCTGTTCTTTAGTTGCAGCAAGCGAGGGCTACTCTCCAGCGGTGCACGGGCTTCTCATTTCAGTGGCTTCTTTTGTTGCAGAGCACAGGCCGTAGAGCATGCGGGGTCAGTAGTTAATGCCTCATGGACTTAGTTGCTTTGTGGCACGTGGGGTATTCCTGGATCAGGGATCGAACCTGTGTCCCCTGCTTGGGCAGGCAGATTCTTAACCCTGGTTGTGGTGGTGGTGGTTGTTTAGTCGCTAAGTCATGTTCAACTCTTTTGCAACCCCATTTAGCCTGTGGGATTTCCCAGGCCAGAATACTGGAGTGGGCTGCCATTTCCTTCTCCAGGGTATCTTCCCGACCCCAGGATCAAACCTGTGTCTCTTGCATTCGTAGGCAGATTCTTGACTGCTGAGCCACTGAGGAAGCTCCCTTCACCACTGACCATCAAATCCTGTGCTCCCCTGTCTAATCAGATTCCTGCCCCAAAGCCCCTCCTCATGGGAATTCAGGTAGCCCCCAGCTCTGGACTGATCCCTGGATGAGGCTGGGTGGGGGGCGCAGATGTCCATCCCTGGGGTGTTGCAATCAGCACGAGGATCTTTCCCAAAAGGGGAAGCAGCTGCACCCAGACCCACGTGGACCTGCCATTCGAGCTGAAAGCACACTGGAGAGCTTCGAACTTTTCACCTGGTGCTTCCCAGGCCTTAGAAATCAGCGCTGTCTAGTGAACAGAAATAACCACTTTAGCAGTTGTTATTCCGTGTTCTGGAGAGGGAGCATCCACCCAAAAGTTTTTCTAATCATCAAGCTATTTCAGAAGCAAGTCATCCCCTAAGAAACCCAAGCCGAGGGTTGTGTTTACAACCAGTTTTGCAGGCCATCCGCTCCGCCGCCCACCTGCGTTCAGGAGCAAAGTTAGAAAATGAGGCGAGAGGGCGTGTCCACGGGTGTCCCCTTGCTCCTGAAAATAACCCTGACCAGAGTGCTCTACTTGCCCCCCACCCCCCACAGCAAACACTAAAATTACTCCTAGTGCCTCAGAAATTCCAGGGCCACTACAGCCTCCCCAGTCTTTGCCGTGGTTTGATTCCTTGCAAATATTATGACTTCATGGGCTGCCATGGAAGGTTTTCACAAAATCCTAAAAGGCGGAGTAGACACCAGAGGCAACAGAGGTGAATTTTATTTTTTATTATTAAAAGACACATTTATTGTTTTAAATTGAAGTCAATCTCTGATAATGTATGAGTTGTAACCGCTCTTAGGTAAGTGCTACAGAAAATATCCTGCATTAGAGCAGAGCTTATGGTCTCTCTTTAACTTTCTTTACTATTTCTAAGCGGTTTTCGTTATCCAAAGAGAACATTCATGAGTTCTTAATCAGTCATTTGTTGAGCACCTACTGTGTGCAGCGCTGTGCTACACGAAGTGGACAAAAGTCAAGGAAGACCTGATCCTGGGTCCCAAATGTGACAGTCAGGTTAGAGGGAGGAGACACATGCAGCCGGCTTGTAGATTCAGGCTGGCTCTCGAATCTGAGCTGCCGTCCAAGCTGGTCGGACTGAAGAGACGGGCTGTGAGTGGCTGCAGGTGCCACACGCTAGTCACCTTCGGCGGGATGGTCCCTGCGCTGGACCTTGGGAGACCCGGAGGCCGTGTGGGCCCGGGCCCACTGCAGCCGCCCCTCGAGGCTCGTGTCTGCACGGGCTGCCTGCGTCACCGCCTCTGCCTGGGATGGCCTGGTGACTCACAAATAGGCTCCGTTTTTCCCAAAAAGGGACTCTTGTAGCCTGTCTCTTCTCTCCTCCAGTCTCTAGTCCTCCTTGCCCCCTTCCTCTCCAGCCCCCCGGAATCCACCCAGCAGCTCCCTGCAGGGATGCCCCTCTGCCTGCTTCACCTGCATTCCAGGCTGGGACCTGGGGCCTCGTTCACTGCCCAGGAGGCGGCTGAACACAGCCCAGCAGGCGTGGGCACCAGGCTTTGCAACATCCTCTTTCATCTGTTTCAACATTTAGTTTTCAGTGTTGAGCCCTGGAGAGAGGAGGCCCATGGCAGGCCCTGGCCTGAGGCCTGGGGTGCTGAGCAGGCTTAACACTATGGGGTTCACCCTCCTTCTCCCTTTATTCCTCCCCACTCCCTACCATGAGGAGGCCAGGCCCCCTCCCCCACCCCAGAGAGGTCCAGGGAGAGGAGGTGATACACGAAGGGTCTTCTGTTTGCCCACCTCTGCATCCCGCCCTACCCCCACCCTGGTCTGGGCCCCAGGAGGTTGCATGGACTGCATCTTATGCTCCCTAGGCCCCCCGGCTCCAGTTGGATCCATCAGTGGAACAGGAGCGGCAGAGAAATTTATTACCCCAGCTGTGAAGGGTCCCCTGGGCTGGCCATGTCCTTAAAGGAAGGTCACAGCACTTGTGCGGCCAGATTCGCCGAGTATCTCTCCCCCTTGAGGTTCTAGCGCCTGTTCCCTGGCACCAGCCCTTCAGGCCTAGGGATGGAGTCAGTCCTCCACCCGGTCCGAAAGCAGTATTGCCCCCCTCATAGACCCAGGCGTCTGTAAAGAGCCCCCTTTGCAGCTCTCCTCAAGTTAGTCTTAATTTGTGTGAGCTTGGACTGGGCTGGTGCCTGGACTGATACACTTTCCCTGGAATTTTCTACCTGGAGCTGGTGGAAAAGAGTGTTTTTCCTGTGACTCAGAGCTGTTTGTGTGTTTGCCTGGGGAGCAGGCAGCCAGGCCTCCTGTCCCAGAGAAAGAAGCCACTTAGACAAGAGGCACAGAGTTCCAACCATCTCCGTCACCCTCAGGCTTGCTCCACCCATGTCTTCCCAGTGTTGTGAACCAATCCATCCCACCTCTTTTTCCAACTAAAGATAATATGGATTGGATTTTTGTCAGCTGCTGCATTGTATGGTGGACAGATTATTCTAACGCTACATTGGAAGTCTGATGAGAGGCAAGATGGAAGCCATGGCAAAGCCAGGAGGGCTTCCTGGAGGAGGAGGTGCTGAATTGAGCCCTGAGGGTTAGTACAAGTTCAGGTGAAGCAACCTGAATTGGGTTCAGGGGGCCACACAGAGTCCTGAGCTGCCGAGGGTGACAGTCCAAGTGACCACTGTGGGCGGCAGAGGTGACAGAGGCCAGACCTTTGGGCCTTGAAGGCCAGCCAAGGAATGTGGACATGACCCCAGGTCGATCTCAGCTTTTCAGATTTCTCGAAAACATCACTACACAGAGTGAACCACAGGAGAACCTGAACCTCCTAGGACAAAATCTGTGCTCCAGAAGCTGAAGGAAAATATTTTTATGCTAAAACAAATCTAGAGCAGAAAGTAAAATTCCATCCCTTCCCAATATAAAGCACAAGACTCCAGAGATATCTCATGGTGGTCAAGATGATGTGGGAGGAAACCTGGAGCATCAGTTCCTGGGATAGTGGGGTCATCAAGGGGGCTGCTGACTGGAGAGGGGTCCAGCTGGGCCTGGCTGTGGTGTGAAGCCTCAGCAAGACAGGCATCACCCAGACCACCCGGCCCTGCAGTCATCCATCCACCATCCATCATCCATCCATTTATCCCACACACAACTCATCACTGTGGTGAATGCTGGGGACCCAGACGTGAACAAGGCAGGCAGGGCCCCCTCGTCCACACCAGCATGTGATCTGTCCCGTGATCCCCCCTCCCCAGTGGGCTTCCCTGGTGGCTCAGTGGTAAAGAATCTGCCTGCCGGTGCAGGAGACATGGGTTCGATCCCTGGATGGGGAGGATCCCCTGGAGGAAGAAATGGCAACCCACTTCAGTATTCTTGCTTGGAGAATCCCGTGGACAGAGGAGTCTGGCAGGCTACAGCCCATGGGGTCACAAAAAGTCAAACACGACTCAGTGCACACACACATACCCTCCTCACTAGCCCAGCAAGGGTCAACTACTCATCTCCATGGCCTTGTAAACAGTTGGCGGCCTGTAAGTGCTTGTTGACTGAGTCTGTACTGCCTCAGGACGTTGCGTGAGGTTGTGTGGCCCTGTGTTCTGGATCAGCAGAGAGGACTGGCTCCAAGAGGTCCCAGCTCTGACTGCCCACATGGCAGTTCCCCCTCGGGAGGCACTCCTGCCAAGAGTGATTTCCTGCAGGGCCCGAGGCCTGTGCAAACAGCAAGGGTGTGCAACGTAGCCTGTGGTATGGTTTCTGCCCCTCAGTAATATGCTGGGAGCAAGTAGCAGATCCTACTGTCCTCGGCCTCTCCAGGGTCCCTGGGAGGAGACGGCACACTATGGGCTTAAGGATTGGGCTCTGGAGTCAGAAACATCTGGGTTCAGATCCCAGCCCTGATGCTCCGGGGCAGCGTGGCAGCCCAGTGTCACCACTATGATCTTCGATTTCCTCTTCTGCTGACTGGGAGGGTCAGCCCAGCTTTGAGGGGAGGAGGCCCCGAGCCTGGGTTTCATGGTTTCCTGGGCCCTTCAGGAGAGACCCATGGCCAGAGGCACGGGCTCCAGTGAGAGCAGGCGGTGTGGACCCACCACACCCGTCCATCGCACAGTAGGGCTCGCTTGGGTGCCGGGGCCTTCGTCTTACACAAAGCGGGCTCTCAAGTGCTGACCTGGGGTGGGACCAGCAGGCGTTCTCGAGAGGCGGCAGTTCTGGGGTTCTGGGGAGCAGGCCAGGGGGCCAGGAAACACTCCACAAGTGCGGAGCCTCAAACCAGGTGTTCAGGAAACACTGCCAGCTGATGCCACTCTCACCCACCCACATCTGCTGAGCACCTATTGTGTGCCAGGCACGGTGCGACGGGCCTCGAATGGGGCGGAACCTTCTTCAGGGCTTCCCACCTGGTGATGGAAGAGACGAGGCTCAGGCGATGGGAGCCTGGCTGGGGGCGGAGGTCAGGAAAGGCTGCTGTGGGCCTCGGCTCAGCCCCTCCCGTGTGCCGGCCTTGGTTTCATGATCCACGAGCCAAGGGCACTGGAGCTGCCAGAACCCCAGAGGATGGTTCCTGTCGTGGTCCATGCGTGGTCTGGAAAAGAATTTCCAGACGTGAGACAAAATGAGAGGCGAACAGAGTTTATTAGAGTGGGAGACGCTGTTAGAACAGCAGGCCCGCTCAAGGGAGAGTCAAATCTTTTCACAGGCTTGTAGCCAAATTTTCAGAGCTTCAAGATAGAGAAGTTCCTATTGGAATGGTGGCATTAGGTAATTGGTTAGGATGCTATAGGGTGGGTATTTTACCTAATGTGGGATCAGGAAACTGGCTGGTTTAGATCCAGAGGCTCATGGCAAGAGTTGCTATGGAGTTTGGTCAGTCCCAGAGATTTTTATCCTGTGACCTTGGTACAGGGCTTCACACCTGTGACCTTGGTATAGGGCACCACAGTTCTCTCTCGGGTCCTGGGGGCCCTAACGGGATGTGACTCCCAGGTCTCCCTCCCCAGGGGCCTACTGATGACCTGGAAGCCCCTTGGAAGTGCAGAATCTTTGAGAGTGTGGCTGGGGAGGCCGATTTACCAGCAAAGCTGTCCATCCAGCAGTTAGTCCTTCCTCCTGCACTTGGCAACATGCCCAGGCTTCAGCTCTACCTCCCCGGGATCACCCGGAGCCTCGAAGCCCCTAAGGGGAGACGGACCTTCTCTCCTGGGTCTTAGCTGTAGTTCCTGTGTCCTTCCCAGCTGCCCTGGGGGACAGAGGGGACCTCCACACATGCAGAGGGCTTCCCAGATGGTTCAACAGTAAAGAATCCACCTGCCAATGCAAGAGACGCCAGTTCAATGCCTGGGTCGGGAAGATCCCCTGGAGTCAAACCATAGTCTGTCAGGCTCCTCTGTGCATGGAATTCTCCAGACAAGAACATTGGAATGGGTAACCATTCCCTTCTCCCCTGGAGTAGCAAATGCCAACCCACTCCATTATTCTTGCCTGGAACATTACATGGACAGAGGAGCCTGGCAAGTTACAGTCCATGGGGTAGAAAAGAGTTGGACATGATGGAGCATGCACTCACTCCACACAAGCTACAGAGTCATTGGGGAACATTCTTGCAACTGTCCCTGTCGAGCAGAGAGAAACCAATGCAGGTTGGCAGTCCCACATGTGGCTTCAGGCATCCGCAGCAGAGTCTCTCAGATATGGCTTCCAGACAGAGCTCAGCCTGCTCTTGGTACTTGCCAGCTGCCTGGGTGGTCTGGTATCAGAATGAAATCCAGAGGCCAGAAGGAGCCTGGGTTCAAGTTGCCACCAATTTCCTGCAAGTTTCTTCTGGAGCTTCAGGCAAACCTACTGGCTGAGTAGGAAAAAAACAGACCCTTCACTTGAAACCAGATGTTAGCATCTGTCCAGGAAGCCTGGAGTGCTGCAGTCCATGGGGTCGGACACGACTGAGCGACCGAGCTGAACTGAACTGCACCAGCCCAGGAAGCGGGCTCCCCCTACTTTCCCCCCTTCCCCCTCCAATCCTAACTTGCAGGCTGGGTCAGCCACCTCCCCGCCACACGGCAGACGAAGACCCTGTTCAGAGGAAGCAGCTTCTCAGCGGGCACCTAAAAATATTGACTTGGGTTTTTTTCTTTAAATAGAAAGGAAATTCAGCTCACTCCACCCCAGTTCTCCTCCCTCTGGGTAGTGAGTGGGCACCCTGGAGACCTCACCCAGACTCAGCTTCCCCGACACTGAGCAGCTATGGCGGGAGATGGAGCGAGGCCAGGGTGGAGGACAGGGAGGGACTCGCCACTCCTGAGGGCAGATTCCTGGGGCAGGGTGGGAGGGCCTGACTGACATTAAAAAAAAAAATTATTTGCCTGCGCCAAGTCTTAGTTTCTTTCGGCAGGGAGTATCTTCCGTTGCAGCATTCGAACCCTGAGTTGCGTCATGTGGGATCTAGTTCCCTGACCAAGGATGGAACCCACACCGCCTGAAATGGGAGCATGGGTTCTTAGCCACCGGACCATCAGGAAAGTCACAGACCCAATGTCCAAAGCACCATGAGTCCGGAGGCCCTGGGCATCTCTGTGACCTAGAAATACANAGGATGGAACCCACACCGCCTGAAATGGGAGCATGGGTTCTTAGCCACCGGACCATCAGGAAAGTCACAGACCCAATGTCCAAAGCACCATGAGTCCGGAGGCCCTGGGCATCTCTGTGACCTAGAAATACAGGATGAAGGCATAAACGACCCCTGATGCCCCAGGACACCTGGCTTACTGACCTGGTCTCCTCTAGATCTTCCAGGCACCTGGCGGCCAGGCAGGAGCTCTCCCTTTGGCTCAGACCCCAGGGCTCTGGGCTCCGCCTGGGCCTGACAGCCCTGCTTCCATGTCTCGGTGGCCGGCTCAGGTGGGTCCTCAGCACATGGGGAAGAACTGTCCCAGGGCTCCCTCCAGAAGGATACCTGTCTTGATTCTGAGCCACCATGGAACACTCCAGAGAGATACTTGTGCTCAGACTGGACCGTCTCCAAGAGAGGAGTGAAGGGAGAGCCACGTGTGGAGGAGTGTGGCCCCCGGGTCAGAGCACAGATAGGTCTGGGTGAATACAGGAAGCTGGCCAGCAGGATGCCTTGGGGAGAAGTGACGGGGGATCCCTTTGTACCATTTGAAGGTCCTTTTTTGGACTCAATTTGTGTTTTAATCAAAATAGTGCATGCAAATAGTTTTTAACATTTCAGAGTAAAGTAAAACAAGTAAAGCAAAATTCCCCAGCAATTTCCTGTCCCACCCCTCCCTGCGCCCAGTTGCTATACCCAAGAGGTGGCTACTTACAATTCTTTTTTAGATATTTCTTCTGATATTCACAGCTGTATTTCTCAACAGCTTGTTTATTTTTTCGCTATGACATCATCCAAATGTAAGAAACCATATCGAATAATGGCTAAGATGCTGACTTTCGAGCCAGATTACTTGGGTTCAAGTCTAGACTCTGCCACTTACCAGTAGAACAAGAATGAATAAGTTACTTATCTCATCATGCCTCAGATTTCTTATTATACTGTGGGATAGTAATACCTGCCCCATGGGGCTCATGTAAGGAGTAAATAATTTACACATGTACTTTGGGCCTGACATGAAATAATCTCTCAATAAGTGTTGGCCATCAACATCATTTATTATCATCATCTTTCATGAGAGATGAGAATCCACACTCTCTTCTTCCAACTTCATAATATCACTGTGTTTTTTGTTTTTTTAATTTTGGGCTGTGCTGGGTCTTGGCGGCAGCACTCAGGCTTTATTTGCGGCACTTGGGAGCTTCTCTCTAGTGGTGGCGTTTGGGCTTCTCTGCTTGCAGCACAAGCACACAGGCTTGGAAGTCGTGTTACACAGGCTTCATTGCCCTGCATCATGTGGGATTTTAGTTCCCTGATCAGAGATCCAACCCAAGTCCTCTGCATTGCTGGGTAGATTCTTAACCATTGGATCACCAGGGGAGTCCCATTTTGATTAAATAAACATTTATCATATTTATTATATTTATCTGGTGGCTCCAATAGTAAAGAATCTGCCTGCAAAGCAGGAGACCAGAGTTCAACCCCTGGGTTGGGAAGATCCCCCAGAGAAGGAAATGGCAAACCACTCCAGTGTTCTTGCCTAGAGCATTCCGTGGACAGAGGAGCTTGGTGGGCTACAGTCTGTGGAGTCACAAAGAACCTGACATGACTGAGTGACTAAACACATACATACACATACATCTAAATATCATTTATAGCTGAGCCACAAAGTATACTATGATTAAATTTCTTTCCTGGTGTGTGTTTTGCTATGTTTTTCCTGTAGTTGATTATTGCCTTGTCTTTTAATTTTCTATCATGTCCCCGAGAAAACTGTGACTCCCCTCTCATCACAGGCATCCACCAGTTCCCCTTCTGGAGCCTTGTGGCCTCCGGCTCCAACCCTGCGTGATTACTCCCTGAGCGAGGGTCCACCATGGGCAAGGGCCGTGAGAATGAACACCCAGATCCTGGCTTCTCAATCTTCCTCTACAGCAAAAGGAACCAGGGCTCCCTGGGAAAACGGCGGTGGCAGGGCAAGCATGACATGAGGCTGGAACATCTCGCTGTGTAGGCGAGGACGAGCACTAAGGGAGGCACGAGTTCTGAAAGGGGTCTTCCTGCTCTGAAGGCCTTTACTGGGACGACTGGCAGAACTCGTAGGGTCTGAGGATTAGATATGTTCACATCCCAAAGTAAGGCCCCTGATTTGAAGGGATGCATTGTGCTTAGGTAGGGGAATAGCCTTGTTCTGGGGGCCGTTGAGGGATCATGTCAGAACTCTCAAGTGATTCAAGAATTTTTAATTATTATGGATTTTATTATTTTTGTTTGGCTGGGTCTTCACTGGTGCTTTGTCTCTGAGGGCTTTCTCTAGTTGCAGCAAGTGGGGGCTACTCTCCAGTGGTGCTGCATGGGCTTCTCGCCGCGGCGGCTTCTCTTGCTGAGCACAGGCTTCAGTGGTCGCAGCACGTGGGCTCAATCGTGGCACGTGGCATCACAGCACATGCTGCTGTTACCCTGCAACATGTGGAATCTCCCTGGACCAGGGATTAAACCCATGTCCCCTTCATTGGCAGGCAGAGTCTTATCCACTGTACCACCAGGGAAGTCCAAGAAAAAAAAAATTCTTTACCTTGTTCTTGCAACTTTCCTGTGAGTTTCATGTCACTGAAAAACAACAGCAAAATTATTAGTAAAGGTAGAGAGTTGTTAGGGAAGTGGTCATACCTTCCCTTTGCTATAGCATCCCACAGATGATGGAGATGCTGCTAGTCTGGGTCCCTTAGTGAGGAGGAGGCAGGGCTTCCCTATAGTGAGATGAACTTGGAGTGTGGGTGGTAAGTCAAAACTCTGAGCTCTGGGGAACTGGCACTATCATAATCTCACCTATCCTGACCAGCTTGGAGGCTCTGCTCAAATATCCGCCATCCTTGGCTCCCCTTCGCCTTTGAAAGTGAGGCTTAGAAAGCAGATGGAGGGACTTAACCTGACAGTCCAGAGGCTGGGAATCCGCCTGCCCATGCAGGGGACATGGGTTCGACCACAGTCCAGGGAGATTCCATGTGCCTTGGGGCAACTAACCCCTTTCTCCATAACTCCTGAGCCCGTGCTCTGGAGCCTGAATGCCACCAGGCAACAAGAGAAGCCGCCACTGCGTGAGGAGCCTGAGGAGGGGGACGNGGTGGCCAAAGTACTGGAGTTTCAGCTTTAGCATCATTCCTTCCAAAGAACACCCAGGACTGATCTTGAATGGACTGGTTGGATATCTTGCAGTCCAAAGTTCCTCAAATCTCTTCTGTAAATAAGGCTAAATAGTAATACTTTAAAAAATCTCAAAAAGGCTGCTTAATTTTAGTTGTGAGGATAAGCCCCAGTGTGAAATTTTCAGGGCAAGTATCCAGTAAAATGCATCCAACTGAAATTCCTGTGGAGTGGAAATAATACACAAGTTTGGTAGGTCTTCAGTTAACATCCCGGGAAACCTAGATCTGCTGATTTACCTAGAAGTAGGGGATGTGAATGAAAGTTACTATTTCATCTTCATATTTTCATTAACTCTTACAAGAGAATTCAGAAGCTAAACTGGGTACCAAGATTTATTAATTTAAACTTTTTCATGTGTATTATTTTCACTGCTTTAATTTAGACTAATAGCAACAATGAGGTTAGCCTGTGTTTAGAGTTGGGATACTGTTATAAAACCAGTTGGGGAGAAGACTCCTAAAGGACAAAAATGTAGTGACAGCATTAAAAAGGAAAGTAGGCTGGTTTAAAAATTAAAGAACTGAGTGATCTGGCCTTAGGTCTGAGAGAGAGCTTTGGTCTTTAATAACAGATATATGAAAGACTGATGTTTTCAATACACGATAAATAATGTAAGGGTCATTTAATGAGAACAAAAAATTTTTTAACTTTATTTAAAATACAGAAATGAGAAAAACATTTCAACATATGAAACCTATTAATATTTTTTAAAAAATGAAAAACAGGACTGTTTAGGATGTAATTTCTATATAGAAAGAAATATAGATAAGAATTCTGACTTTATTTTTCAACTAAACACTACTTTGGAAGTGTAATGGTATCAGAATTCTTTATTTTCATGTTTCAATTTTGAGGAATCTGGGTCCAGATCGCATGACTCTCTTAATTCTTATTTTCCCCATGACTAAATTTCCCCACAAATCTAGACTTTCAATTTCACTGACAGTATATAATAGTAGATTGTAATCTGTTAACAGGAATGAAGAGTTCCTGTACATTTAACCATGGAGAATTGATGGCCCATAGGATACTCCTTTCTCCCATCCCCACTCTGCCTCTTCGTACTCTCCCTCTTGTGTGGGCAGAAATAAACTAGCTGAATTCTGGGATTATTTGGGAGTGAAAAGTGAAAGAGCCGTTCAGTTGTGTCCGACTTTTTGCGACCCCATGGACTATACAGTACATGGAATTCTCCAGGCCACAATACTGGAGTGGGTACCTGTTCCCTTCTCTAGGGGATCTTCCCAGTTTAGGAATCAAACTGGGGTCTCCTGCATTAAAGTGTCACCATTTATTAGTTTTCCACTGCCGCTTTTTTCCTAATCTTTTTGCCTACACTGAGTTTTTTGAGCATGAAAAGAATCACTTTACCCTTTCATCTTCCCCCTTTCCCTACGCTTTTTCCGTATTTGCTGGTCTGAATGAACACAAAATGAAATTTTTTGCTGCAGCTGACAACATAGTCTTCCAACTTTTTCCTCCAGTCCAACAAGGTCTCTAGGAAGTGGCTTGTGAAAAATGAAATTTCACTAGAGGCCAACAAGAGGAGAGAATGATTTTCACTTTCAGTGTGAATTTCTGATTCTTTGTGCTCTGCAACTAATCTGATTTCTATTTCTTTGATTGTAAATTTAAATTGTCTTATTCCTTAAGACCAATCTAAGAGATTTCCATGTACTATCTTTTTTTTCTTTTTTGCTTTTACTTTTAATCTGCATCACTTAGTTTAGCATTTATTTGTTCATAGTGAGAGCAAGGTATAAGGGAAAAAAACAAATACATACTTTGGATCCTCAAAAGTTTCCATTTGAATTATGGATCTTCATTATTAGCCATGTGGTTAATGAACTCTAAATTTCAGGTTCCTTTTTTTTTAAAGAATAAAATAACATCTATTTCATATAGCTGTTATCAGGATTAAGTTAGATTATGCAGACCTTTATAAAGTGAAATTTACGTAAAAAAAGTCTTTGAACTTCACCCTTAAAAGGTATAGAATTTACCTTGTCCCTCATAGGATATCATTTTTTAAGAAGTAATAAAATGTAGAATTGGAAAAGAAATGTTGAGCAGAACCTAAATTTGCTCTAGAATGACTTGGGAAAGATTTTTAAAGTGTCATTAACTTGAGTGTCTATTATATATCCAGCACGTACCAGGAGCTGCATGAAAAATCAAGATTAATCTTTTGAATATAAGATTGTTGAGATTTGCATTATCCTGAATCTGAAAGTTTTCCAGGTCTGGAGACGGTCTCTTTCTCCATAATTTAACCAATGACCAATGTTGCTGTTTTAAAATTTCTTTTCATCCACCTAAACTTAACCTTTTTGACAGAATGAGGGAAAATCAAAATTGATTAAAAATGTGAATATAGCCAGCCTGTCATTAGAGAATCAAGAGGGTGGTCCAGAGATGCAAAAATAGACTTAAGAACATGTACATACACAAAGTAAATGAAATAAATGTCTAACGATTATGACATAAAAGTATTTTAAATCACTTTCAATAATTTACAGTTAATTTTAGAAATATCAATATGTGTGAATCTTGGAAATGATCAGAAATATTCACACAGCTCCTTATACTCCAGGATAACCAGTTAGGACAGTGGGTGGGTAATACAAAAGTCATATCTAGTTTTGGAATGCCATATATACTTTTTCAGCAATTTCCTTTTTAATTACAGGATTAAAAGGGATCTAAAGGTCTAGAACCCTGATGTCAAGTAAAAGGATGATTGTTCTTCTCGATATGCTCTTCCCATATATTGTGCAGAAATGAATACTGCCATTCCAGTATTAACATTCTCTGGGTCATTAAATTATTCTTTATTTTTATTACATTTAGTTTGTTGCAATAAACAATTGTAGTTAGCATCTCTTTAAATTAAACATACATTGAGTACTAGCTCTTACTCTAGTTTCTTATTACAATATCCTTTAGTTTTCTCTCAAAATCTATTTTCTGTTCTTACAGATGCTTTTATTATCCATCTTTGTATCTCATGAAGTTTCTATTTATTTCTCTAAGAATTGTAAGGTGTAGTGAAAGGATTATTGTCGCTGTTTTTACTTGCCTGTCTCCCCTTTTGGGGGCAGTACAGAATAGCCCCTTGTCTGGCATGTAGAACATATTCAATAAATGTTTATTGAATGAATGTGTGTTTTCATTCTATTCCTACATCTTAACAGCATGCTAGTTTTACTTTTTTGTCAAGTAAGGCAAAAAGTTAATCCTTATACGGGGAGAAACTCAGGCTTACATGTGTTAGTAAGTAGTTCCTATGGTCACAGAACCAGCTCTTATTTGGTGTAGGGATTCCAAATGAAGAACTACTGTAATTACACAGCATTTCCCATCTTGTTTCACATGGCCAAACTCTTCAAAGCTTCAACTGCAATTTGAACAGTTTAACAGCATGATTTTTCTCCATGGAGAGAGAGAGAGAGAGAGAGAGAGAGAGNACATAATCCTTTCCTGATTTGGAAACAGTCCATATGATTTCTCAGGAGGCAGGACAGGTGGTCTGGTATTCCCATCTCTTTAAGAATTTTCCACAGTTTGTTGTGATCCACACAGTCAAAGGCTTTGGCATAGTCAATAAAGCAGATGTTTTTCTGGAACTCTTTTGCTTTTTTGGTGTCAAAGGACATGGCTAAGCATATTATCTGTAGTCCTTGAGGAGCAACTAAAGGTCCCTGGCTTTGTTTAATGGCTAAACTATGATTATTTTGCCTTGCGTGATTGTTTTCCTCCAATCTGATTCCCACTCAGTAGTGGAAGTGATATATGCAAAATGTGTATCGGAATAATTAACGTGCTCACAAGGCTCTAGGCAGTATGCCTCCTGCCTGTCCCTTCAGCCCACATGAATGTCCCTTCCCCCATCTCTCCTGGCTCCTCCCTGCTGCGGCTCCTCCAAGTGTCAAGCTCCCACCTGCACCAAGCATCGTCCCAGGGCCTCTCTGCCTGGATTTTTCTTCCTTGCCTGCTAGTCATCCTCTGCCTCTTCTCCAGCTCTCAGCTCTCATCCTATCTGACCAGATTCTGTCTTCCCATTGCACGCTGTCCCATGTACCCCTTCCTCTGTAGACTTGTCGCAGGAGTTATTTTCACTCTTACTCTGAACTCAGTGCACTGTAGGCTCTTGTATCAGTCAGCTGTTGCTACATGACAAACCACCCTAAAATACAGTAGCTTCCAGCCACAGATCATTTCTTCTCACTCACATTTCTGCAGCATGGCTGGGGGCCAGTTGCTCCCACCATGCTTGACTGGGTGACTTTGCTTTGGAATCTAGGGCTCCCTGATGTGGCTCAGCACTCTATTCTATGCATGCATCCCAAGGAAGAAGGGGTAGTAGAGACCCTTGAGAAGCTCTTCTTCTGATGGTCACAGAGGTGCCAAGAAGTAGAGCCCAGTGGTGCAGGCTCATTTCAGTCTCTGTTTGCATCACACACTGCTCACATCCCATTGGTCTAAACAAGTCTGAGTTTCAGGTCACAGGGGTGGGGAAGGACCATCTCCAGTGGCTGGGGTAGAGGACAATAAATATTTCTCTCCAGCAGTTTTCAATCAGCATTTGCTTGAGCAAGATCAAGCGTATGGGAATAAACAAATGCAGAATTCCAGGAGGGTCCTGCATGCTTTGCAAGTTTGACGGGCCCAGTGCTGGCCTTCATGAAACTGTCTGGGAGATTTAATGCAAAGGTCAACATTAAGATCCCATGGAAGAGCATAGAGATGCCCATCCAATTTCATCATGGCCGCAGAGGGAAATCCTGGGGGTGGACTCTCCTCACTTTCCTAATTGCTGTAGTGATTTCTCCTTTCATTACACCGACCCTGTAGATGGCCCACAGCCCATAGCCGGCCAGCGGTCAGCCTGGGTGCGCTGCCCAAGAAAGCGTGCTGCCCTGCCGGCCACACCCAGCAGTGCCCTGCTTTCCCCCTTCTCCTCTCAATGACAGACGGCATGTTCCCACATCTGTAAATCACCTCTCAGACCCTGTTCCCAGGGTCAGGCAGGAGGCTGACCGAAGCTTCCCTGCTCAGCCTGGAACTTCGGCTGGGCAGCCTTCTCTACTCACAGAATCCTCCTCCACTATAGGTTTGGATACCTTCATTCTTTCTCTCTTTTAAAGTTTATTTGTTTACTTTGGGTTGTGCTGGGTCTCGGTTGCCGCCCAGGCTTTTTCTCCAGTTGCGGCAATCGGGGTCTACCCTCTTGTGGAGCACGGGCTCTCGGGATATGCAGGCTTCCGTAGTTTTGGCTCGTGGGCTCTGGGGCACAGGTTCAGTGGTTGTGGTGCATGTGGTGCCTAGTTTCAGGAGCTCCATGGCACGTGGGCATCCTCCCAGACCAGGGATTGAACCTGTGCCTCTTGCACTGTGAGGGAGATTCTTCACCACTGAGCCAGCAGGGAAGCCCCTGGATACCTTAATTCTTTCTTCTTCCAACCTGCTCTCTCCTGGAGAGACATATTCAGGACATTGCCAGTGAGCATATAGAACCAGCATCACCAATTCCCAGCCAGAAAATGCCAGGCTTTGTGCAGAAAAGTGAAAGGACTGATGCTGTAAGCTCTTGGAGGCATTTTGCCAGCAGTGAGGCAGAATGGGAGCTGATTCATCTCATTCTCCAAACTGGTCTCTTGTGGGATCAATGCTAAACCTTAAAAGCTCGCAGCACAGGATGGGAGCTCACTCCCACTAAAATGCTTGCTTAATGAGTGTGGTAGTAGAGCCTCTAGCTGGAAGACTGGGTATCCAGAGATGAGCATGAAATAAGAGAGGTCAAAGCTGGGTCCGGACTCATTTGGTCNAACCTTAAAAGCTCGCAGCACAGGATGGGAGCTCACTCCCACTAAAATGCTTGCTTAATGAGTGTGGTAGTAGAGCCTCTAGCTGGAAGACTGGGTATCCAGAGATGAGCATGAAATAAGAGAGGTCAAAGCTGGGTCCGGACTCATTTGGTCGACCAAACATGGCAAACTGCTGTGGGGGAACAGGAAGGAAATATGAGTCCCTGACTATCAGAGGTCTCTGCTCTGTCATTTGGGATGACAGGTGGCCTTTCTAGAACCTTCTCATAGATATTTTAAAATGTATATACTTGTTTGTTTGGTTGTAGCAAGTCTTAGTTGGAGCACGTGAGCTCTTAACTGCGGCATGCGAACTCTTAGTTGAATCATCTGGGATCTAGTTCCCTGACCTGGGCCCCTGAATTGGGAGCATGGAGTCTTGGCCACAGGACCACCAGGGAAGTCCCATATATAGACTCTTAATGGTCGAACTGAGTCCACTTGCATACACGTTTGTTCCTAAAGAAAAATAGTCCACAGAGCAAATTTCTATAAAATGACTCTCTTAGCACGTGTTCCTCTCTGACGTGATCTCATTTGCAGTTTATCTCCTGTCTCTCCCCCTCCCGTGGAAATCTCTGAGGTAGGGAGCCTGGTCCATTTCGTTTACTCCCCTCTCTTCAGCCTGCAGAATAGTGCTGCTCAATACTTACTCATTCAGTTCTTCAGTATTTAGTAAAAGAATAAATACCTGGAGAGGTGCTTCACTTGTATTGGCATTTGACTATAATATTGAAGATGTTCCCACGGGGGAAAAATACACTGTAAGACTACTGAAAATGTCCAGTGGAGAGTCAAGATAGGCATCAAGGTCTCAGCCAGCTCACTTCTAGGCACTAAAAGTGTTTTCGAAGAACTTTACAGTAATTATTGTGACAAATCCAAGGTCATCTACTTATCTCTTCTCAAGGTCATAGGAACTCTCCTCAAGCCTGATTGCTACCCAATATCTCATTTAAAGTAGCTGAGGACTTCCCTGGTGGTCCAGTGGTTAAGACTCCATGCTTCCAAAGCAGGGGGCACAGGTTTGATTTCTGGTCAGAGAACTAATATCCCACATGCCACATGATGCAGCTAAAGAAATTTTTTAAAAAATCAACCCTGGAAACTGCTCAACATCACTCCTTTGTTCTGATGACCAGCAGTGTCTGATAGAGCTACACTGCAATATTACACTCTGCCAGCAGGTGTCACTGTCTGCTAATTATGTGATCCGGAGTGAGCCCCAGAAGAGTTAAAGAGAATATGTCTACCAAGAGACATAAAGAATCCACTTGCCAATGCAGGAGACACGGGAGACTCGGGTTCGATTTCTGATCAGGAAGATCCCCTAGAGTAGGAAATGGCAACCCGCTCCTGTATTCTTACCCAGGAAATCCTATGAGCAGAGTAGGGCAGGCTACACTTCATAGGGGCACAGAGAGCTGGACATGACTGACCGAGCTCGCACGCACTAACTCATGAACGCTCTAAGATCAAAGTTCTGAAAGGTAAGGGCTACTCTGCTTCAGTTTCACTTCATGACATCTTGTATTAAGGATGCAGAATGGGTCTAAATCTGAAAAATACGTTTCAGTTCTTTTTGTTCCAGTGGATCTTGTCACACTTTTGTGTTACGGATCCTATGCTTTTCTAGAAAACTTTTATTGTTAATAATAGTATCTTTGAATCACTTCGTTGTACAGCATCAAGTAACACAACACTGAAAAACAATTAGACTCCAATAATAAAGTAATAATATCTAGAATGTGTCTATTATCTTGACATTCCTCAAAACTTTCTGCATTTCATTTTAACACAATACCTGGCACGTGTTGTGCTCAGTTAATATTTGTGGCATGACTGCTACCCTTTCCCCACCACCAGATTCTGGGAAACATGTAGAGCAGTTCAACAGAGGAGGAAACTGGGTCCTAGAAAGATTAGGTAAGTTGCCCAAGGTTACACAGCTGGTGAATGACAGTGCCTGCTGGAAGATTCTTGAGACTACAAGGAGATCAAACCAGTCAATCCTAAAGGAAATCAACCCTGAGTATTCATTGGAAGTACTGATGCTGAAGTTGAAGCTCCAATACTTTGGTCACCTGATGGGAAGAGTTGACTCACTGGAAAAGACCCTGATGCTGGGAAAGATTGAGAGCAGGAGGAGGAGAGGATATCAGAGGATGAGATGGTTAGATAGCATCACCAACTCAATGGACATGAGTTTGAGCAAGTCCTGGGAGATAGTGAAGGACAGAGAAGCCTGGTGAGTTGCAGTCCATGGGGTTGCAAAGAGTCGGACGTGACTTAGCTACTGAACAACATCAATCAAGTCTACACAGCTGGTGAATGGCAGCTGGGGTTTGCATTACTCGTCTAATACCAAATCTCTTGTCCATTCCCTTCAAACAGCAAAAGGGACTCAGAGACAATGGGAGCACCGAGGAGGCGGGAGCTTGTGAAGGCAGCAGAAGTCTGCTCTAAAGGCTTGCAGTGTGTCTGGGATAGCTCTGGACAGACCTTTTATCGTCACAGACAGCAGCTGAGAGACTTCTTTGGTTCTAGTGGTTAAGACTCCAAGCTTCCACTGCAAGGGGCATGGGTTCAATCCCTGGTCAGGGAACTAAGATCCGGCATGCTGTGTGGTGTGGCCACAAGAGAAAAAAAGAAAAAGAAAAACCAGCTGATGGCTAATTTGTTATCTGACAATTTCTCTCCATAGTTTTCCTGAAACAGATTAGAGAAGGGAGCAAACTGTGCTTATGCAAGTGATGAAATGTAAGTGGAGGTGGAGGTGCAGCTGTGGGGCAAGATGACACCACCAGAAGCCCAGAATCGTGCCCCCTCCCTACTCAGTCCCATGGAATGACAGATAAGTGGTTTAAGACTTGAGTCAGTCTTCAAATTCCTGGATGGTTATCTGCTGATGTCACAATATGTAACAACCCTGATACTGGGAAAAACTGAAGGCCAGGACAGAATGGGACGGGAGAAGATGAGACGGTTAGATGGCATCACCAACTCAATGGACGTGAATTTGAGCAAGTTCTGGGAGATAGTTGAGGACAGGGAAGCCTGGTGTGGTACAGACCAGGGGGCTCACAAAGAGCTGGACACGACTTAGGGACTGAACAACAACCTGTTTCTTTTTAACAAAACAATACTGTTCATGCTGATAGGATGAGTATACCCCCCTTTTATACAATCCGGACTCCATTATTGCTCAACACTGTTCCGGGTCACTGCGGGATGACCAGCTTCCAAGCATCAGTCGGCCTACCTGCCCATGTCTGGAGGAGTGGAAGCCTCACTCCCTAGGGATTCCTCTGGGAAATTTAGGTCAGTGTGATCTCATTACCCAACTGGATCAGAGCGATATGTGGGAGTGCTGAGGCTGTCTTACCCTAAAAGTGTAAGGGTGTGTTTAAGGGTCCTCACATCAAAGGTGGGGTCTCAGGCCCCAGATGGATGGACTGCCACTTGAATTATACCTTGGTCTGTCTCAGTCTAAATTTCCTAAAGGAAATCAACCTTGGATATTCATTGAAAGGGCTGATGCTGAAGCTGAAGCTCTAATACTTTGCCCACCTGATGCGAAGAGTCCACTCATTGGAAAAGACTTCGATGCTGGGAAAGATTGAAGGCAGGAGGAGAGAGGGGCAACAGAGGATGAGATGGTTGGACAGCATCAATGACTCAGTGGACATGAGTTTGAGCAAACTCCTGGAGATGGTGAAGGACAGGGAAGCCTGGTGTGCTGCCGTCTGCGGGGCCGCAGAGTCGGACACGACTTGATGACTGAACAATAACAACGATAAAGTTGAACTCCAAGCTCTGCTACAACGAGGCCTTTCACCAGTTACTCCTGCTGATGCTGGAATCTTGGCCTCTGGGCAGTGGTGCCGAACCGAACCTCTGAAACAGAGTTTTGGGTGACATAGAAAAGAATACCCTTATTGCTTTGCCAGGCAAAGGAGGCCTCTGTGGGCTCCTGTCTTTGAAAACTCTGTGTCTCAACACTGGAGGATTTGATGAGGAGTTTTATAGCAATAGTACAAGGGTGGGGTTGCTGGTAAGACTAGGCTGTGTGCAGGGCCTGCAGTCCTTTGATCTGGTCTCAGGTGATCTTTATTTTTAAATTTTTTGGCCACACAGTCAGGCATGTGGGATCTTAGTTTCCCCACCAAGGAATGGACCCAAGTCCCCTACAGTGAAACAGAGGAGTCTTAATCACTGGACTGCCAGAGAAGTCCACCAGGTAATCTTTTTGATGAACTTTGATTTCTTCAGTCTGGCCTCAGGTGGTCTCCCAAGGCACGGAGAACGCTGACATCTTCCATTTGTTGGGTTTCAATTCTATGTCCTCAGTGCACTCAGTGGTGTCCGATTCTTCGCGACCCCATGGACTGCAGCCCACCAGGCTTCTCTGTCCATGGAATTTTCAAGGCAAAATACTGGAGTGAGTTGCTACCTCCTACTCCAAAGGATCTTCCCCACCCAGGGATGGAACCTGAGTCTGTTGTGATTCTTTACCACTCATGCCCCATCAAGGGCTTTAAGATACTGTTAAGTGTGTCCCTTGAGGCAGAATGAGGACCCTACCCCAAGGCTGTTTCTTGGTTGTTCCTCCCTTGACTCTGCATCGCCCCTCTTCCCAGATATGCAACTGCTTGAAACAGCCCTTTAGAACTCAGGGGAGGTGCTGGAGGCTGAATGGAAAGGCTCCCTGTGCCCAGGAATCCCTACAGGGTTCACTGCCTGATCCCTACAGTGTAACAGTACCGCCCTTATAGTTACGGTAAAGATGAAATTACTACAGAGCCACATTCTTCTTAACAGCTTCTCCAGTGTGAATCTTCCGTGCCCTTGTGAACACTACACACTACTGTGGGTGGAGGAATGTAATGAGATTTGGTCTTTAAAAAGTTCTTTCTTTAAAATCTTCCCAGTTCTAGAGTGCAAGTGACTGCTCTGTTGAAGGGAGTGGAGGAAAACTCCTTTGGTGGCTTGGAGCCAACTGACACTTTTACACGGACAAGTCTTGGTGGGGTCGGGGTGGTGGGTACCCACCTGGCACTCTTTCATTCATTCAACAAACATTCATGGGGAACCACCAGCTGTATGCTCAAGGCCATCAAGAAGCTGGTGATGCCCTGGTACTGGCCCCCCAGGGGCTGGGGATCCCAAGACACCCTCCCTGGGCCCACCTAGATGGAAATGCCTCAGTGGGTGGGGGTGGGGGGCGCTCCAGTAGGACTGACAGTCCTTGGATTATCTGCTGGCCAATGAACTTTTAGTTTCTGATAATTTGAGATGAGGGTTTCCTAGGTGGCCCAGCAGAAAAGAATCCACATGCAATGCAATAGAAGTGGGTTCGATCCCTGGGTGGGAATATCTCCGGGAGAAGGAAATGACGACCCACTCCAGTATTCTTGCATGGAAAATTCCATGGACACAGGAGCCTGGTGGGCTACAGCCCAGGGGGTTGCAAAGAGCCGGACAGGACCTAATGACTAAACAACAAGCAAAGCCTTGCTGCCAGGGTTATGACCCTCCCAAGAGACCAAAAAAATTATTATTAGTAAGCCCCCGCCCCCCGCCCCCACGCTGGCCCGGCACCGCTGCAGCCCTCCGCGTGTTGCAACCAAGGCCTCTTACCCAGCCGAGGCTGCCCAGCGTTTCCCAAAGACGCCTCCGGAGGGACCACAGCCTCGGCGCCGCCCGGAGCGCCCCGATGGCCTCCGGGTGGGGCGATGGAGCAGGCAGAGGAGGGGGGCGGCGGCAGAGGCCGTGGAACGACCGCCGGGCACGTGACACACCACCCGCCCCGCGCCCCAGCCGCTGGCCGAGCCGCGCACGGCGCCCCCCGCACGGCCGCCTGAGCCCCAGCCGGGGGCGGGGCGAGGCAAGAAGAAGAGGGGAGGGGCGGGGCAGG
>SJYV01029015.1:218822-233273 GCA_006410875.1 Neotragus pygmaeus | reverse complement strand
GCACGCAGTGGACAGCTTCCTTTCTAGGCAGATCGGACTCAGGGATGCACGCAGTGGACAGCTTCCTTTCTAGGCAGATCGGACTCAGGGATGCACGCAGTGGACAGCTTCCTTTCCAGGCAGATCGGACACAGGGATGCACGCAGTGGACAGCTTCCTTTCTAGGCAGATTGGACTCAGGGATGCACGCAGTGGACAGCTTCCTTTCCAGGCAGATCGGACTCAGGGATGCCAGTGAAGTTCCAGGAGGGTCAAGTGGGGCTCTTGTGCTTTGGAGAGTTGAAACTGTGTTCTTGTTTCCTAGGCAGCTCTGAGAAGGGGACACTGGGCATCTCATGGGCGATCCATGACCACCTGCTAAGGAAGGCTGGGCGGGGCTGTGTGAACCCCATCTCCTTGGCCCCTGATTTCCTGCTGAGCCTCAGGGATGCCACACAGAGCAGCAGGAAGACAGGCCATTTAAACAGAGCACTTTAACCTTTTTCTTGAGCAGGGTGGGGTTTTGTACGAGGCTTAACTTAGGGGAAAAATTATTGGAGCTGCTGGAAATAATTTGGGGGGCTCCTCTCTTAGAGGCAGATTAGGGGTGGTCTTCTCCACCCTCTCCTGCCCCTGCCATCCCCCCCAACATACTTCAGTAAACTCTTTGGACTAGATAAAGGTGAGGACCAGGGTGAGTTGCAGCACCCAAGATAGTTCTGCCTGAGATACTGAGTTCTCTGGTGTTTGGTGCAAGGTGTGATTTTAGCCACAGGAAGAGGGATTTAAAAAAAAAAACAGAAGGTACAATCTGTTTGTAGGACATATATTAAATTCACCTTAAAAATGCATTTCAGATACAGTAAATGCAGACAAATACAGTTTGATTCCACTTACACAAGATACCTAGAATAGTCAGATTCATAGAGTCAAAAAGTACAATGGTCGATGCCAGAGGCAAGAGGGTGGGGGTTGGGGAGTTAGTGTTTGATGGGGACAGAGTTTCAGTTTAGGAAGGAAAAATTCGGGAGATGATGATGGTGAGAATTGCATAACAATGTGAGTATACTTAGTGCCACTGAACTGTACAGTTAAATATGGTTAAAATAGTATTTTTATATCATGTGACTTTTGGTTGGTTGGTTGTTTAGTCCGACTCTTTGCAACCCCATGGACTATAACCCCCAAGCCTCCTCTGTCCATGGGATTTCCCAGGCAAGAATACTGGAGTGGGTTGCCGTTTCCTTCTCAAGGGGATCTTCCCCACCCAGAGATTGAACCCGCATCTCCTATATTGTAGGTGGATTCTCTACCACTGAGCCACCAGGGAAACTTTCACCACAATAAAAAAAATTTTTTTTTTCAAAATGCACCAGGAAGATACATTTGGAACATCCACGGGGACTTTTCTCCTCGGGTTGAACCACTCTTAAGTCCTAGTCTGCTGAAGTCGCTGTTTTAGACAAGGCAGAAAAATGGAGCTGGCTTCCTCTTTCCATCATGGGGACTCCTTGAGGACCAAATTTTGCCTTGGGTTACCTGTTTTCCCTGAATTTTTGTAAGACAAAGCAGGTGGTACCCACCTTTCTGGATACTGTAGCAGTGGGAGGCTCAGAGTGTAAACAGTAGGGGCTAATGGATTCACTTCTCTGAGGGTGGAAACTGGGGCAGGGGAACTGCAGTTTTGCCAAGTTCCGTAAGTTTCCCTCCCAGGTGCTGGCAGAGATCCAGGTGGGTACAATCGTAGAGGTTTCTTAGGTGAGCAGCTCATGGGCTGAATTTTGAGGACAGGGTGATCTCAGCGCTTGTCCTCTCATAGAAGCAGGACAGTTTTGGGAAGCACCTACTGAAGGCTACCCAGGTGGACTTTGGGGCTATGGAGGATGCAAACGTGAGGGGATCAGCAACAGCAAGTGCCAGTTGGACCAATTGGGCTGGAGGCTGTGTGTGTTCCTGGTGGACCTGCATACATGGATCACCTTTTCCTTTTGGGGTTAGACCACTTTGCTTAATGTTTATTGAGCACCTGCTATGTGCCGGGCACCATGCTCAGCCCTTTCCTGTGCATTAAGTTATCCTGCTCCCAGGAATCTTGTTGAGTGTGTGTGTGTTGGGGGGGGGGCGGCAGTTATTGTGCCCATTTCACAGTTGGGAAAACTGAAGCACAGAAAAATCAAATCATTTGCCTGGGATCACACACAGCCACGTTAGATACAGACCCAGCCTGTGGTCTGAATCACTGTTGCACGCAGCCTCTGAGCCTGAGGAGGCACATGATCTGGAGGAGGTGGGGAGTGGGTCTGGAAGCAACAGACACTGGAGGAGACCGTAACCAGGCAAAGGAGGGAGCCAAGCTGGGGAGGGGAGAAGGGGTTCATGTGATGCTGCAGTGTGGGATTGAGGTGGGTCCAACCTGGCCTTGCTGCGTCAGCACGTTCAGCCCTTAGCAGGGGAGGCTGAATGTGCCAAGTGTCATTGGTGAGGCCGGGAAATGAGAGATCCCGAGTCTTGATTTTCTCCCTTCAGGAGGGACCCAGACAACTTGAAAATGTCCTCTGACCCACTGGACGGTTTCAGCATCTCTGCTGAGCTGTTAGTAGGCCCAGCTGTGTCTGCTGACTCCTACCTCCCCTGTCCCTTAAATAAACTAACCGGTCAGCTTGGATAGCTGGGGCTCCCCATCCTGTGAGCAGCCATCCTGGCCCCCCCCCCCCCCGCCCCCCGCAAAAGGCCCTGCCTGGGTTTCCCTTGGCAAGAGTGCCACAAATGTCTTCTTATACTGTTGTGTTTTCCTCCGAGAAAAATCAGCCTTAAGCCTCAGATTTTAATCACCTTCTCAAAGGACACTTCCTGTGGCTATTTCGAATGACAAGTGGCTAAGGTCATGCTTCTAAGTAAAATTAGACTTTTAAACTAGGTCACCAGCTCAGATGCCCTCAGGGACCAGGAAGGAGGCACAAATGAAGCAGTCCATGGAAGGCTATAGGGCAGGGTGAGGACTGTGGCAAAGCGGCATGAGGGTGTCCTGTACGAGGGGGTGGCTCTCTTATCTGGAGATGTGGAATCCAGGGAACTGCAGTGTCCACTTCTTTCTCTCCTAAGGGAGGCCAGGAATCTGGATTTTTTTTTTTTAAGTAGACAAAAAACTTTTAAAACTTACCAGGTTTTTTTGTTTGTTCTTAAAGAAACAACACAGAATAGAATATCTGTGCCTTTTCTGTACAGATGAGAAGGGCAGGGTCAGGGAGCCTGGTGGAGTCACGCAACTTGGGGCTTAAGGCGCTGGGATGAGACCTGTACCTGCTGGTACCTGGCCTGGCCCAGTTTTCGCCTGGCATGCCTCATCCTGGATAAAGCAGCAGGGCTGGGAACCAGCTCAGTAAATTCCCCTGCACCAAGAGGCACAGAGCCTTAAGGCAATCGCATCCCTGCCCTCCTTTGCCCCCCTACAAAAGGTGCATTTACGGCTACCTCTCTGGCACCAGGCACAGAGAACTTCCTTTAGACTGACCCTGGGGCTCTCTGGCACTGGCGGAGACCTGTTGCCCTCATTTTACAGATGAGGAACTGAGGTCTGCAAGTTCAGCTGACTTCACGAAGGGGGGATTTGAACGTGAGCCTGACCCTGAGCCTCGGCTTGTAACCATCCCCCATGTATAGCAGTGAGAAGGACATTTCACCTGGAGCCGGGGGACTCTCCCACAGATGGCAGTGTGTTCTCAAGCTGACCCACCCCCCAGGGCATCCCCTGGACTTTGGGGAAGCTGGTGTGGAGGTTGGTGCCACTCTGCTGCCCTCCTGCTTGGGAACCTCGAGAGCACAGCTGGCTCCACCCATGGAGGGACCACTCCTCGGCTCACAAGGTTGCTGACTAATTCTCTTTGCAAACGGTTCGGTTTCACATGCTTGAGTTTCCAGTAACTATGTGGGTGGATTTGTTTCATTTAAGGGCAAAACAAAACAAAACACGGAGGGGGTTTTCTTTCCCAAGAAGAGGACTCGCCAATTATGGGTTTACTGCGTGTGGCTCCGGGCATCATGGTGCCGGTCGGCAGCCAGCGGGGCCCCTTGCCAGGCGAGCTCCGAGGTGGGAATCGCTTAGTCATTACCCGCGGGGGCCAGGTGCAGGAGGCTGGGGAGGTGCAGCAGCCACCAGGTCCTGCAGAGGGAACAGGGGCCCTGTGCTCCTCCCTGGTCCACCCTGTCCCCCAGGGCGGGGGCAGGGGACCCAGGGAAGGTGCCAAGTGAGTGAGATAGCTGGTTTTGCTTGCCATGGGGCTGGCTGCACCTCCCAAGGGACTGGGCCTGGGAAAGGAACACTGCCCAGCTGGCCAGGCCACCTGCTTCAAGTGAGTTGGAGATGGTGGTGTGCCTGGGGAACAGTAGATTTTGTTGGGGAAGGAGTGAGTCCCTCCCATAGGCAAGGGAGTACGTGTATGTGTCTGTCTGCCCCCACAGCCTCCAGCAGGTGATGTCTGCATGCTGGTTTGGCATGGGCACTGGCCAAGCCAAGCAGACTTAACCTTGATGTGAGGCCCTGAGGGTCTTGCCATGCCGGGGGTGACCACTTTAGTTGTTGGATGATGAGGGGGCGTGGCTTGTAGCCAAGGGGCTGATTGATGGAGAGGGCCTTCAGGGGCTCAGGGAAGTCACTATTTATCAACAGGTCTGAAGGTGTGTGGAGATATCAGAACCTACCTGTTGCCTTGGCACAAGTGCAGGCGCTCTGCTAGGTGGCATCTCTGGCCCAGGGTTTCATTTCTGGAGGATGCTGTGCCTCTAGCCTGGCTTTGGGGGCTGGAGCAGTTATGTACCTGGCCTCGGAGTCAGATGGAGGTGGCTGGAGTCCTGCTATAGTACTTCTTACCTCTGACGTGGGCCTCAGTTTGAGGGTGTCAGAGGACCCTGTGGATGGAATAAGTTGACATGGATGAGCTGCCAGGTACTGTCCTTGTTGTAACTGAACTCTAAGGCTTAGGGTGGGGCAGGGCCTTACTGCTCATACACCTTCTTTCTCTGAGGAGGGAACATGCCGTGGAATTTATAATCCTTAATCCTGGCCTTTGAGAGCTTGCTTGGAAGGGAAGAAGGGCAAATATACTGATAACTATGAAATAATATCATGTTAGACAGACAATGAGAGGCAAGTGGAGGATTTTGATGAGGTTTAGCAGGTGAATCCAGGAAGGCTTCCTGGAGGAAGTGACACTGAAGCTAGACCTTAGGATATGTAGGAACTGGAGAGTAAGGAGGAAGAGAAGGAAAGTGATCTTTCACTGATCGGAGGGAATGTGCATATGCTTAGGGGCTCAGATGGTCCCCAGTGTGTAGTACATGCTTAATAAATACCATCCTCAAAATCGGCAGGATTCCAGGGTTTTCAAAGATGTTTTTATAGATGTGGGAATTGATGCTCAAAGAAACCAAGTCATTTGTCCGGGATCCAGGTTGGAAGGCAGAATTTAAACTCATTGCCTTGGCTTCCAGGGCCAACGGGTGAAGTGTGTTTGTGTGTGTGTGTGTGTGTGTGTGTGCACGTGTGTGCACTTGTGCGCCTGCATGGGCTGGAGAGTGTCAGGCCACCAGGTGGGAGAAGTCGGTTTTGAAGCCGTGTGCAGCTGATTTCCTGTGGCAAGGGGGCTGATCTTTTTGAGCCCCCGCAGTTCCGCGGGCTTCTTGGGTGGATGCTTTTTATTCTCCGTAGACTTTCTGGCCTTGATCCGTGTGCTGGCTCTGGCCTGCCCTGGCCGCACAGATAGGAAACAGGGACCCAGGTGAAGACCTGAGGGGAGTCCCAACCTTGGTTGGGTTTTTGTGCCCAGGTTCTTCTGGAACTTCCCTGAGTCCCAGGCCTTCCCTGGAGCTCCCGAATAGGCGTGAGGGTCTGACTAAGCTTCCCCTGGGAGCCAGGGGAACCGTGCCTCTGACAGCCAGGTGGGGACCAGAGGAAGCCGCCACCTTCCTCTCTCTTTCCAGGGAGATTGTTCTGAGCTGATGCTGCGTGGGGGGGGCTGGCACTTCCTATGGCCTGCTGGGGGTGCGGGGTGAGGGGTGAAGATAGATGTGAGCACCAAGAGTCCCATGATGCCCTTGGGCCCTTGGCCTGGGAGATGGCCGCTCATGCCTCCCCTGGTCTGGTCCCTCCAGGTCTGTGCCACCGAGGCTGCCCATCCTCCCTGGCCCCTGCCTCCTTTTCACACTTCCTCGCCTGCAGCGTGGGCCCTGCCTGAGGCGCAGCACCTCCAGGCGTCGGTGGTACAGGAGGCAGAACACGACGTCCCTCTTTGTCCCCGAGGCCCCCTCCCCACACCCTCCGCCTCTAGTCTCAGGCTTTCATCAGGCTGGGAAGACTGGGAGGTTTTGTTTTTAATATTTATTGATTATTTATTTATCTAGCTGCACTGGGTCTTAGTAGCAGCACACGGGATCTTTATTTGCAGCATGTGGGATCTTAGGTTCCCTGACCAGGGATCGAACCCTGGACCCCCTGTACTGGGAGTGTGGAGTCTTAGGCACTGGACCAGCAGGGAAGTCTCAGGACCGTGAGTTTTGATTCTGACTTTTGATCCGGATCCTGGGTAGATGACTTAGCCTCTATGAGTCTCAGTTTCCATGTCTGTAACGTGGGTGTGAGGATCACCACAAGGACTAAACAAAGGACTGAACTCCGTGGTGCCTCGGAGAACTGCTCTTCTGTCATCTAGCAGTTCAGGCGGCTCGCCCCGGTCAGTGCCTTGGCGGGGCTCTGGCATGGTGCACAGCTCCAAGGAGGGCCCCCTAGCCCAGGAAGCCCACCTTGCTGAGTGTTGCTGTAGTGAGTCCTAGAGAGCAGGTGGGGACTGGGAGGTGGGAGCCGAGGGGCTGGTGCGGAGAGGGCGACAAGCAGAAGCACCTTGCAGGCTACAGGCTGAGTGTGGACACGGCAGGCTGGCGACAGAGGCAGATGGGGCCACCCCAGCCACATGCTGTTGACCTTGACTGTGGGACAAGCCCCGCCCACCTCAGGGCACCCCCCCCAGTGGCTGTTCCTCTTCTGGGGCCTTGAAATGCAGGAGCAGGAGGGGAGGCTGTCTGCAGGGACGGAGACAGTGCTGGGCCCTGTTGCTCCACTCCCTGCTCAGGACCCCGGGTGGAGGCGGGACCCTGGGTGGAGGCTGGTCCCCTCTGGAGTTTAGGCAGAGATGGGGGGTGTCTGAGGTTAGGCACTTGGGGAAATCTTGGCCTGTGCGGCTGATGGTGAGTGGGGAGAAGACCTAACCATGGAGCAGTCCCAGGTGTCCCCTCGGATCAGAGAGGGGGGGGCGGTCACAAGCGGGAAGGGACAGAGTGAAACTGAATTGCAGTGGAAACGGGTGATGGATTTTCTGTGGCTTTGATGTTCAGGCTCCTCCCACACAGGCGTGTCCAGTGTGGTTTTTGGTGGGGGGTGATGTTGGTAAGGCCACCTCTCCAAGGGTGGGGTTTCAAAGCACCATCCAGCCTGGTGTCTTGTCCTGGAGACAGGACAGCCCCCTTGACAGGAGCTCCTGAGTCCACACCCACTGGCCTGTGGCTGCCCCAGCTTCTGCCTCCCCACTTCTCCCGTCTCCTGGATCCCGTGGGAGGACTCTGGCTGGACCTGGCCTTGAGTTGGCCACCTGCCTGCCCAGTTCTGGAGTCAGAGGTTGGACTCTCCTTCTCAGAAGGGCAGAGGGGGATTCACGCTTCAAACCCATTGGGTCAAGTGGCTTCTCTTGTGGCAGTGGGGCCACCTGCATGGACAGGGTCAGAGTTCTCTGCCAAGCCCTCCAGATGTCCAGGTTGGTGTCTGTGTCTCACTGTTTCTGGGTACCCTCCTCCCTCCTTTAGTTTGTCTTTGCCTCCCTCTTAAATTTACATAGCAGTTACCTCCTTCTATAAATATTTACTGAGCACCCACTATGTCATGGCCATTGTTCTAGGCAGGGAGGTTATAGCAGGAGCAGGATAGATTGGAGGGTGATAATTAACCATTACTGTCTGTCAGGCTGGGACCACCCTCTGTGTTTTGGGTGCGTTTCTATCTTCAGGGTCCACTGGTCCACTCCTCCCTCCTTGCCGCCCCCAGCTAGGTGGGTTCATTTCATGTCACCCTGGGAACTGGCGGCTGTGCTCAGGACCTGCCCTGAGAGGCTTGTGAGGAATCCAGGAGGTGCTGTGGAAGTCCTGCGGATGTGGTGGGAGTTGCTGAAACCTCCTCCAGGGTGAGATCTTGGTTCTCTCTGGTCGGGTCCTGATGTCTACCTAGAACACTGGCTAGGACCAGGTCCGGGCTAGTGGGAAGAACTTGGAGTAAGAGTGAATGAATGAGCTAGCCAACCTCTTCACTGACTATGGGAAAGTTAGCATCTTTGATCCAGTCTGCTCACATTCCATGGTTGTTTGTGGACTCTTGTCTCCATGAAGGTGGGGGCTCCATCTAACTAGTTCGGCAGCCAAGGTACTTAAGACAGTGCCTGGAACATGGTGGGGCTTGTTCAGCCAATTTTTTTTTCAGCCATCACTTTATCTGGTGATAGGGGGGTGCTGTAGGGGGTGCTGTAGGCACCCCCCGAGTGGCTGCCCCCCACTCCCGCTGATCATGTCCTTCCTTTCAGCATAGCCTAGAGGGTGGGCTCCGTGTCTGTTGTTCCCTTGTGAGGACTTTTCATTACGACACTGGTGTTTTTGAAGCCCCATCTCCCATCGTGGCTGGTTTTCAGGGAACGGAATTATAGGAAGCTATGGTGGTGAAAGACTGGTGTGACTGGGAGGAGTCACCCCTCAGGCTTTGGTGGAAAACCCTCCCCTCCTTTAAAAATAGGCCTCTTGCTTCTCTGCTCCATCGTCTCAATTCCTGAGTCTCTGCCCCCTCCCCAGGCCAAGGCAGTGAGTGGGCCTGGCAGTAGTGTGGTTACAGGTACTGGATATGGTCCTATTTCCCTTTGAACCTTCTCTTTCTACACACACACACACACACACAAACAGCTGATAAAAAGCTCTTAAACCTCTCAGTTTAGTCTGCTGAGGCCTTGCAGACGGTAGGCCTTAAACATTTGCATTCCTTGGGCTTAGCTGATTCTCTGGAGTGTCGAGTTTCTGGGTTAGTGGTACGTGAAGGGTAAAGCCAGAAGTCTTGACGAAGAAAGCGCGCGCGCGTGTGTGTGTGTGTGTGTGTGGTGGAATTCCAAATATTCTGGATGGCGCAGAGTGGCCTTCAAGTACCAGGGCCCTTTCTGAGGAGAGAGCAGGACTGACCTGTCAGCCATCCCCTTGGTACCCTCAAGAGAGGTGTTACAACAGTTTGGTTCTCAGACTTTTAGTGAGCACTTACTGTTTAGCCAAAAATGGATAAGCGGGCTGTCGCAGAAGCTCATGAACCGGGGAAGGAGACAGACGCGGGCAGCTAGCTGATGCTGCGTTTCATCACGTGTATGCCGCATGCAGAGGAAAGCTTACCTTTCTGTCGTGAGCTGCCCATTGTCACTGTAACGAACTGTCAGCTCCAGAACCAGCCCGATTTCAGTGATGCCAAGATGTGGATCATACTGAATCGTGATGGGGAAAGCATGACAGGATGGGGGCACTGGCCTAGCCAAGGGCATCACTGAGTTCATGGAGAGGTTCATTCGGCTGCAGCAGGCACCTCAGGGTGGGGCCAGTTTCTGGGCAGAGTAGGGCTAGGAATATAGCAGCAGCAATGAGATCAATACCAGTGGGCACCGCTGACCAACGTGTGACCCTGTTCTGGGCCCTCACTGTTCATTTATTCACTGTAGCCTCTTACCTTCAGGGGGAGCAGCCGCAATAAGTCTGTTGTACAAGTGGCCAAGGTGGGCCCAGGTTAACTCACACCTGGGAATAGCGTCGGGCAGGGGATTTCAATACCCACTCTCCCTGAGCTCCCATCCCGTGAGGGTCTTCTTTCAGTCTTAAAAAATACTTATTTATTTATTTGGCTGTGCTGGATCTTAGTTGCAGCCTACTAACTTTTAGCTGTGGCATGTGAGGTCTAGTTCCCTGACCAAGGATCAAACTCGGGCTACCCTGGACCAGGGAAGTTACTCTTTCTTTCTTTTTTTTTTTTTTTAAATAGTCTATGGGCTTTTTCCAGATTAAATATCACTGATCATTTAAAAAATTAATTTCTATTCGAGTATAGTTGTTTTACAATGTTGTGTTAGTTTCTGCTGTAGAGAAAAGTGAATCAGTTATACATATACATATATCCACTCTTTTTTAGATCATTACAGAGTATTGAGTAGAGCTCTCTGTGCTATATAGTAGGTTCTCATTAGTTATCTATTTTATATATGCTGCTGCTAAGTCACTTCAGTCATGTCCGACTCTGTGCGACCCCGTGGACTGCAGCCTACCAGGCTCCACCATCCATGGGATTTTCCAGGCAAGAGTACTGGAGTGGGTTGCCGTTGCCTTCTCCTGTATTTTATATATAGTGGTGTCTATATGTCAATCTCAATCTCCCTATTTATTCCTCTCCACCCATTGAGGACAGCACACAGGCTCCCATCCTTCACTGTCTCCCCAAGTCTGCTCAGGTTTATGTACACTGAGTCAGGAATACCATCTAACCATCTCATCTTCTGCCACCCCCTTCTTTTGCCTTCAGTCTTTCCCAGCATCAGGGTCTTTTCCAGTGAATCAGCTCTTCACATCAGGTAGCCAAAGTATTGGAGCTTCAGCATCATTCCTTCTAGTGAATATTGAGGATTGGTTTCCTTCAGGATTGACTGGTTTGGTCTCCTTGCTGTCCGAGGGACTCTGGAGAGTCTTTTCCAGCATCACAATTCGAAAGCGTCAATTCTCTGGCGCTCAGCCTTCTTTATGGTCTCTGGGAGTTAATTAAGGACAGAGAAGCCTGGTGTGCTGCAGCCCTTGGGGTTGCAAAGAGTCAGACACAACTGAGCGACTGCACAGCAACAAGCAACCCCCATGTGGCTCTTTATTAAAGACCCGGACCTCTGGGGCTTAGGCCCTGCTGCCTAGGCTCCTGCTTCTTTGTCCTGGACCCATCCCTGTAGCTTGTCTTGAGTGAGTGCTCCATATGTCCCAGGCACTGGGGTGCATGTGCGTCATCTACCCCTCGAGCCATCCTGGTGAGACAGAGAGTTATTGTCCTCCTTTCACAGCTGGGCAAACTGAGGTCCAGAAGGTCTCAGGTTAGAGATGGGATTTGAAATCTGGGTTGGCAACTCCCAAGTCCTTGCCCGTCTCTCACTTTCACAAGTTGTCAACCTATGCTCATTTGTTATTTTTTTCCCAGTTTGTATCATGCCTTGACTTTTTGGCAAGTGGGATGTCAAAGCCCTGACTTGATGACTGAGTGAGAAGGGGAAGACCCAGGGTAGCAAGTGTTTCTCAGAACTTTGTGAGAAGTGGAATAATAATTCCTGGTGAGAGAGGTACTTATGGGCTCCTGGGCCGAATTCTAGAGAGGCCAGGACCGCCTCTGGCTCCCCTGAGGGTGAACATGGGCAGAGTCGTTCAGAGGGTCAAGAGAGCCGGTGTGGCCAGGGTCTGGCCATCTGGTCCAGCCGTGCCGGTGGTCAGGGGGAGGCCCCCATGTGGAGGGGAGGGGAGCGCCGCGTTGGACCTTCAGACACCTCCAGCCCTCCCCCAGCCCCCTGTCCTTTGTTGTCTGGCCACGTCAGACGTCTGGGTTTGCAGGGAGGTTCCTGAATGGGCCTTGGAAATAGGTCACTCCCTTCCCGTGCTGCCGGCGCTGACCCACATGTGACCTTCCCCATAGTGACAGTGTCTGGCCGTCATTCTTTGATGCTGTCTGTGGAGAGGCAGTGAATGAGTGGGGGCAGGGCAGCCGCCCCTACCCTCTCCGGCAATCGAGGACTTTGCCGCCCAGCACCAGCGCCCGCCGGATGCGCCTGCCGGATGCGCTGGCCAGCGGCCCTCTTTCCCTTGGTCATATCGGACAGGGGAAATCCAACACTCCCGACCCTCTGTCTGAGCATCCGACCTTTTCCGCTCCATGAAGAGCCCTGGCTGGACCGGCAGCTTTGACTGGATGCCTGCTGAACCAGAGCCGAGGGGGCTGGCGGCTCCACTGGGCCCCTCCTCGGCCCTCAGCCCCTCTGCCTGGCTCACGCATGCATGTGCGTTCTGCAGAGTTGCTGGGGGTTTTCCGTTTCTTCCCCTGCCTGGCCTGGGGAACTGTCCCTCAGAGATCGTGGTGGGTCTCAGATGAGCTTGCTATGTGGCCCTGGGCACAAAGTTGACCCCGAAGATCTGCACTTCGACATTGACCAGTGTCCGGAGTCAGTACTGGACAGTACTTCCCTTCACCTGGGCCTGGAACCCTGTCTGCCTCAGAGGCCTTAATTTGGGCTTAATTTTTCAGCTTCATGGAACCCAGATGTGCTCATCACAGAGACAGGAGAACACCAGGTTCATTACCCTCCAAGGAGGCTGTGTCCTTCTCACACCTGGCTGCCCCAGATCGTGGGCATCAGATTCCTGGAAAGTGGCCTGTGCCGATCCTTAAGGTCTCCTGGGCCTCAGCGAGACAGTGGATGCTGTCCACACCATTGACACCCTGATGCTGGGGACCCCTGGTGACAAGCAGTACCTGTCTGCTGCGATGCTCGCACACCTCAGGGGTTGACTCTCAGGTCTCGGAATCACAGGATCTCAAAGCCAGGGGGCGGGTTTGGGGCCTCTTCCCTCCCTCCTCTCAGATCGTTCCTCCTCTCGGATCCTTCCTCCCTGAAGCCAGTGGGAAATTCAGAAAATTCTTTCCTGCAATAAGGAAGAATCAGGATACAGACCCAAAGAGGGGATGATGTGCAGGCTTGCTGTACCATCTCCCCTTGGCCACCTGAATCCCTCCTTGGGGTAGCCTGGTTGCCCCGTTCTGTCACAGTCCCTAGGTTTTTTCCTAGGTTTTTAGGCCGTGTGATTTTTGTGTATCAAAGCAGGGGACTGGATCCCTGCTGGGTAATCACACGTTCATGCTTTTCCGAGCTAGTTGGCGCATCTGATGCAGCTGGAACGGGCTCCAGATGGGCTGTGCTGTGCCATGGACCCACTGCACGCACGGCACCAGCACACTGCGGGGCTCTTTCCAGTCCCTGGAATTGGTGGACTGTGGCCTGATTAGCTTCATCACACTTGCCAGCCTGCTTTATGCCGGGTTCCTCTGCGATTCTGTGGCTCAGGTGGTCCTCCGGGAGGTTTCAGCGGGGAACGGCCCTTGCTGTCTTCTGTGGTGTGTCTAGATGCCTGGTCTTGGAAGGGTCAGCTTGGAAGGGCTTGGATCCTGGACACTGTGTACCCAGCAAGGAGGCCGCCAGCCTTGGCTGGGGATGGGCAAAGTCAAGACAAAGGCCCAGTTGTGCCCTCGGAGAAAACCCAAACCTGGGTTTCCCTGCAGCCAAAACTGCCAGTGCCCGGCCCACCTCATTCCCATAAAGGGAACTTTGTGTGTAGCTCCCTACGTCGGAGGCAGCCAGCATCTCCCGGCGCCCAGACGCTCCCTGGGAATGGGCGTGACTGCCTCGGAGCCACAAGTCGCTGCGATGATAACTCCTGTGACCTCTTAGAGCCGACATTGGGCCAGACAATGTCCAGACAGTCCCTGTGTTGAGGACAACGAGCCTGTTCTCCATGTCTGTAGGCCAGCCTTGTTGGGACCAGACCAGACACATTCTTTCTTGGAAAACCGAGTGCGTGGGGGGCTGCCAGGACAGGACTATGATAGGAGGCACCTCGAGAGCCAGTCTGTGCCAGTGGGCGGCAGAGGGCCGCGGGAGCCCCGTCTGGAAGCCAGCTCCTCCCCTGCCCCTCACCGGCTGCTGCCCCCTGAGTAGAGGGCTTGTGTAGACACTTGACGCTGGGGCCCCAGGGCTCAGGGTGGAGTATGTGGCTGAACTGCTGCTGCTGCTCCTGGGATTTCCAGGAAAGAGTGTCCAGTACAGGAGAGAAGTGGTCCAGGCTGCCATGTCTCTGGGTACCTGTTGGCCTGGCACACTGAGGATGGTTTAGGCTGTGCAGGAGTGGGCTGTTGGGGCATTTGGGAACTGAGTTCTCAAGAAATGAGGGGTCTGCACATCAGTTGTGGGGAGATTCCAGAACAGTTCGAGGGCAGACATGGATGCCTGACCCTCTTTAAGAAAGGGAAGGACAGGGAAGCCTGGTGTGCTGCAGTCCATGGGGTCACAAAGAGTCAGACATGCCTGGACGGCTGAACAACGCACGCGAGAGTCTGAGCCTTTCCTTGAGGGGGCTCTGTGCCTGGTACATAGCGGGCACTTGGGAACCTTGCCGAGGTGACCAATGTGTCTAGTGG
The DNA here is from genome assembly GCA_006410875.1 of Neotragus pygmaeus. Lineage (NCBI taxonomy): Eukaryota > Metazoa > Chordata > Mammalia > Artiodactyla > Bovidae > Neotragus > Neotragus pygmaeus. The sequence continues at coordinate 218,974 of SJYV01029015.1, read as the reverse complement.
ATGCCCCCCAGGTGGTTTTAATCTGAGAAGCCGCACAATCAAATGAGCGTTTGAGAAGGCAGAGCCTGGGCCAGGCTGGAGGCTGGTTGGGAGGGGGCGTGCAGCCAGGGCCTTGGGCAGACTCAGGGCAGAGCCTGGCCCCCCACCCCCCC
>SJYV01029015.1:188680-214860 GCA_006410875.1 Neotragus pygmaeus | reverse complement strand
TCTCTTTCAGAATTTTCCACAGTTTATTGTGATCCACACAGTCAAAGGCTTTGGCATAGTCAATAAAGCAGAAATAGATGTTTTTCTGGAACTCTCTTGCTATTTTGATGATCCAGTAGATGTTGGCAATTTGATCTCTGGTTCCACTGCCTTTTCTAAAACCAGCTTGAACATCTGGAAGTTCACAGTTCACGTATTGCTGAAGCCTGGCTTGGAGAATTTTGAGCATTACTTTACTAGCATGTGAAATGAGTGCAATGGTGTGGTAGTTTGAGCATTCTTTGGCATTGCCTTTCTTTGGGACTGTAATGAAAACTGACCTTTTCCAGTCCTGTGGCCACTGCTGAGTTTTCCAGATTTGCTGGTACACTGAGTGCAGCACTTTCATCTTTCAAGATTTGAAATAGCTCAACTGGAATTCCATCACCTCCACTAGCTTTGCCTCCCACTCGCTTGGCGGTGGTAACCCCCGGCTGGCTGTTCGGAAGGGGCTTTCCTCTTTACTGCAGTTTAGTCTGCGTTGGTTTAATTTGAAAGACTTGTTGCCTCTGAGTCAAAACATAAAAATCCCCTTGGATGCGCTGTGTTGTTCGCTGCCTTGGGAGTCGCTGGCGCCATCTCTGGGGGGTCCCTAATCCTTCCCTTCCTGCCGCAGCCAGGTGGGCGAGGCTCCGGGGTCCTTAGATCCCAGGNCCTCTGAGTCAAAACATAAAAATCCCCTTGGATGCGCTGTGTTGTTCGCTGCCTTGGGAGTCGCTGGCGCCATCTCTGGGGGGTCCCTAATCCTTCCCTTCCTGCCGCAGCCAGGTGGGCGAGGCTCCTGGGTCCTTAGATCCCAGGCCCCTACCTCCCCTCCTCCCACCTCCATGCATCTTCTGGGGCAGACACTCAGGGCTGGGTGTCAGGATGACTCCCTATCCTTATCGATGTTGCTGGCTGCGGACCAGCCCAGCCCCCGTTGTTGGGAATTCCCTGGCAGACCAATGGTTTGGACTCTGCACTCTCACTGCCGAGGACCTGGGTTCAAGCCCCAGTTGGGGAACTAAGATCCCTGCATGGCCAAAAATAAAAAAGAGAAACAGCAAAAACAGAGAAAGCAGCCCCCCTTTGCCCCTTTGTCCGCATGCTGAACATGTAGAGGGGGCTCCATGAGCTAGCTACCTCCAGAGTGGCTGTTTCTAAGATGGTCTGCAGGGTTACAGGTAGAAATTAGTAACTTTGTTTTTACTTTTATTGTCTCTGGTTGAATATCTGTTTTTTGTTTTTGTTTTTTGGTGTGTGTTTCATAACGTATGTCATCTATTGATACAGAAGTATGTGAGTTTAATATGTGCCCAATATATGTCTTTGGGGAGATACCTGCTTTAAAGCTAGCAAACGGGGTACATAACCAAAAAAAGGCTGATACATTCTGCTGTAACTGAGCTCTGGTTTGTGAAGGGAGGGGGCATCACTGGGGCCCAGGCTGTGGTGGGGCACCTGCGGGTGCAGGGGACAGAGGGTGTGGCCGTGGGGTGGGCAGACTGCAGGATCTTGGCTCCTTCCTGGTTTTTGGTCACTGTGTGTCATTCAGGTACACATGGAGCCTGGACCTGCTACAACAGGCTCTCAGGGGAGTTTGGGGGAGAAGTTTGGCTCCTGTAGACACCATGATAGACACCATTTCTTTTATTTTTTAATTATTTGTTAAAGTTACTAATTAACTTGGCTGTACCAGGTATTATTTGCAGCATGCAGGATCTTCAATTTTCATTGCGGTATATGGAATCTTAAGTTGTGGTGTGCAGGATCTAGTCCTTGACCAGGGATTGAACCCAGACCCCTTGCATTGGGGGAGCAGCATCTTAGCCACTGGACCACCAGGGAAGTCCCGGTGGACACCACTTCTTAAGTTCTAGATCAAGNCGCATGCTGAACATGTAGAGGGGGCTCCATGAGCTAGCTACCTCCAGAGTGGCTGTTTCTAAGATGGTCTGCAGGGTTACAGGTAGAAATTAGTAACTTTGTTTTTACTTTTATTGTCTCTGGTTGAATATCTGTTTTTTGTTTTTGTTTTTTGGTGTGTGTTTCATAACGTATGTCATCTATTGATACAGAAGTATGTGAGTTTAATATGTGCCCAATATATGTCTTTGGGGAGATACCTGCTTTAAAGCTAGCAAACGGGGTACATAACCAAAAAAAGGCTGATACATTCTGCTGTAACTGAGCTCTGGTTTGTGAAGGGAGGGGGCATCACTGGGGCCCAGGCTGTGGTGGGGCACCTGCGGGTGCGGGGGACAGAGGGTGTGGCCGTGGGGTGGGCAGACTGCAGGATCTTGGCTCCTTCCTGGTTTTTGGTCACTGTGTGTCATTCAGGTACACATGGAGCCTGGACCTGCTACAACAGGCTCTCAGGGGAGTTTGGGGGAGAAGTTTGGCTCCTGTAGACACCATGATAGACACCATTTCTTTTATTTTTTAATTATTTGTTAAAGTTACTAATTAACTTGGCTGTACCAGGTATTATTTGCAGCATGCAGGATCTTCAATTTTCATTGCGGTATATGGAATCTTAAGTTGTGGTGTGCAGGATCTAGTCCTTGACCAGGGATTGAACCCAGACCCCTTGCATTGGGGGAGCAGCATCTTAGCCACTGGACCACCAGGGAAGTCCCGGTGGACACCACTTCTTAAGTTCTAGATCAAGGGTTCCCAAACTCTTAAGGGCCAGAGTGTAAATATTTAGGCCTGTTGGAATTACTTGACTCTCTTGTTAACAGCAGGTGAGCGGGAATGCCAGAGGCAATGTGTAAACCAAAGGGAGTGGCTGTGCGCCAATAAAACTTTATTTACAAAACCAGGCAGTGGGCCAGATTGGCCCATGGAGTCATTGTTTGTCAAACTCTGGTCTAGATTAAGAGGAGAGACCCAATGGAGGCTCAGAACCAGCCAAGATTACCCACCAAAAAGCACGCCTCTGACCTTGCTCCATTGGACCCACCCTCAGGAGACTTGGGGGCAGGGTGTGACCCAGCAGAGAGTCAGTGGAGCAGTAAGCAGCCCCTAACATCCCACTGGAGAGCACTCAGCTGACAGCATGCTTTCACACCTTCTTTAGAGCCAGAGAAGTGTGGCCTTGGGAGGAGGCAGAGCCCTGCTTATCCTAGAATCGAGACGTAGCAGAGCCAAGAGAGACTTGGAGGCCCTCCAAGCGCGAGTCCCTAGGGATGTGGAGGGGAAAAGTGTGGAAAGAACATCCCCTTCTCTTCCAGGGTGGGAACCACTAGAGTTGAAACCTGCCAAGCTGGACTTCGCCTGCAGGACTTCTCAGAGCCTTGAAGATGCTGATGGATTCTCTCACTCTCTTGGAGGGAATATAATATTTCCCCAGGCTTAGAAACAATTTTTAAGGATCTGTCCAGATCACTTTAGGGAAGAGCTGCTTTCCTTCAACCTTCTGTTTTATAGACCTAATGGAAACCTAATGTCCAGAGAGGCTGAATGCCTTGCTCAAGGTGACACAGGAGGCTGGTGACAGTATTGGAATGGGTGCTGGCTTCCTACTCAGCCACCTTCCTTCCGGCGTGGCCTTGCCCTGACCTGAAGTCACAGGTATGGGTGTCCCAGGCTGTGCTTCTGGCCACAAGAAGATGACTTTGTCCCAAGAATGCACTATATTCTTCCATCCAAAGCCCGCTCTGTCTCTGAGTTTCTTAATCTTGCACTGTTGACTTTATGGGCAGATTCATTTTTAACAGGCCTCCACCCATGAGATGTCACCCCAGCTGTGACCACGAAAAATGTCCCCAGACCTGGCCAAATGTCCCCTGGGGGTAAAACCACTCTGGTTAAGATGCACTGAGCCAACATGTGCTGCTGCTGCTAAGTCACTTCAGTCGTGTCCGACTCTGTGTGACCCCAAAGATGGCAGCCCACCATGCTCCCCTGTCCCTGGGATTCTCCAGGCAAGAACACTGGAATGGGTTGCCATTTCCTTCTCCAATGCATGGAAGTGAAAAGTGAAAGTGAAGTCACTCAGTCGTGTCCGACTCTTAGCGACCCCATGGACAGCAGCCTACCAGGCTCCTCCATCCATGGGGTGCCATCGCCTTCTCTGGCCAACATGTGTGGAGCCTACATTTGCTGGAGTTGTTGATAAATGGTAGAAAGATCTGTGGGAGTACAGGAGAGTTCTCAGGGCTGGGGTGGGGATGTGGGGATGGATGGGGCAGTGGGGGAAGTGTCCCAGGCAAGTTGCTGGAAGAGTCCTGAGTGTGTAAAGCAAGATGAGGGAACAAGAGGTGGTTCAGTTCAGTATTAGGGTCAGGTGAAGACAAAGGTGAGATCCCAAATGGATGGAGGGTGCATGCCCTATGGTCAGAGGACTTCACTGAAGCGCTGGAGGGGAGCGACCCTGCACACAGCGAGTATTCTGGAAAGGTGATAAGGCTGGTGGAGGGGACAGATGAGGTGGTGCAAAGGACAGTGGGCTGGAGATTGTTCCAGGAGGTGAGCCTGACAGCCAATCAGAAGTCAGCTGGAGTCCAGGAGACCTCTCGGATCTCAGCCTTGGAGGACAATGGGCTTGGGTGCAAATGTGTGCGATGAAAGGTGTGTGGAGAACATTCTGTGGGTAGTATCACCCACAGACTTTATTCTCGAAACTTTGATGTTCTGAAGCTTTTTTTCCCTGGGCCTGATGCCTTAGAGTCCAGGGAGGAAAATTGACCCAGATGATGGACAGGTGGTTCAGAATAGTCTGGGAACAGGTGTGCAGAGAGAAGGAGAAACCTGACAGGCTGAGTGGGTCTTGAACTACTGTTTGGGGTACACAAGGTATCCTATCTCAGGAAAGATTTTAATCAGCTCCTGCGTATCTGCGTTAGGGCACCAGTCACACAGGGAGGGTTTGTTTCAAAGCCTAACAGGACGGACTTCCCTGGTGGTCCAGTAGCTAAAACTCTGCCCTCCCAATGCAGGGGGCCTGCATTCGATTCCTGGTCACAGAGCTAGAGCCTACATGCCACGACTAAGACCTGGCGCAGCCCGATTTTTAAAAAGTCTAGTGATTATGGAAGGAAAGGGACTGTGCCCATGGACGCAGGTGTTTAAGGTGACGGAGAATGTGCAGAGGGCTCTGGAGGGTCTGCCTGGTTCGGTGGTGACAGCCTTCCAGGTGAGTGGACGGTGTGGAGTGGCATGGAGATGTGTGTGAGCCAAACTGGGGCAAGGGAGCAGCTGGAGGAGGGAGGGAGTGCTCCTAGGGGAGGCAGTTCTGTGGCAGAGTGGGCTGAGGTCAGCGTGGGAGCAGCCTTTGGTGCCCATCTCAGATGTCTGTCCTTGTGGTCATGGGTGGTCTAAGCAGAATGCTAGAGACGAGGTGACTCAAACAGCAGACACTTCTGGAGACTGAGAAGCCCCAGGCCAAGGAGCTGGTAGCGCTGGTGTCTGGTGAGAGCTGTCTTCCTGGTTTGCAGACAGCTGTCTTGTTGTGTGCTCATGTAGCAGAGAAGATTGTCCCTCTCCTGTTTCTTTCATGGAAGCACTAATTATATTCACAAGGGCTCCACCCTCATGATCTAATCACCGCTCAGAGAACCAGCTCCTAAAACCATCACTTTAGGGGTTAGGGTTTCTACATATGAATTTTGGGGGGACACATTCAGTCCATAACATCTTTTTTTGTCTTCTTTTTTCCTTTTTAACTTAAAAGGAAGTATAACTGATTTACAATGTGGTGTTAGTTTTGAGGTGTAGAGCAAAGTGACTCAGATATAGCCATATATCTGAAAGAACACATCTATTCTTTCTTAGGGCTTCTTAGGTGTTGCTAGTGGTAAAGAATCTGCCTGCCAATACAGGAAATGCAGGTTTGATCCCTGGGTGGGGAAGATCCCCTGGAGTAGAAAATGGCAACCCACTACAGTATTCTTACCTGGAAAATTCCATGGACAGAGGAGCCTGGCAGGCTATAGTCCATGGGATCCCAAAGAGTTGGGCATGACTGAGCACACAGACACACACATACACACACAAATTCTTTCCTTCTTGAATTCTTTCCCTCTATAAGTCACTACGAGGTGTTGAGTATAGTTCCCTGTGCTATAAATAGGTCTTTGTTTATATATTTTGCACAGTAGTGTGAATCTGTTGATCCAAACTCCTGATTTTCCCCCAACTCTTGGTAACCATAAATTTGTTTTCTACGTCTGTGAATCTGTTTCTGTTTTGAAAATAAGGCCACTTGTATCGTTTTTTAAGATCCCACATATAAATGATATCATAGGATATTTGTCTTGATCTGACTCACTTCACTTAGTATAATCTCCGGGTTCATCCATGTTGCTACAAATGGCATTGTGTTTCATTCTTTTGATGGCTGAGTAATGTTCCACTGTATTTCTGTACCACATTTTCTTCATCCGTTCCTCTGTCAATGGACATTTGTTTCCTTGTCATAGCTGTTGTGAATAATACTGCTGTGAACATTGGGTTGCACGTGTCTTTTCAAGTCATGCTCTAGCATGACAGCATCTGGACCATTTTTATGTGTCTAGGTCAGTAGTGTTAAGTATATTCACAGTGTTGGGCAGTTATCACCAGCATCCAGCTCCCTGAGTCTTTTCATCTTGCAAAATTGAAACCGTCTCCATTAAAGAAACAAACAACTCCCTATGTCCCGTTCCCCCAGCCTTTGTCATCTGCCATCCTACTTCCTGTCTCTATGGATTTGAGGTATTCTGTTACCTCATGCAAGTGGAATCACGCAGTATATGCCTTTTTGTGACTGGCTTATTTCACTTATCATGATGTTCTCAAGGTTCATCCATGTTGTAGCCTGTGATAGGAATTCCTTCCTTTTGAAGGTCAGATGGATCTACACATTTCATTTATCCAACTACCAGCTGATGGACACTTGTGTTGCTTCCACCTTTTGTCTATTGTAAATAATGCTGCTGTGAATATCTAGGTGTATAATACCTGTTTGAGACCTTGCTTTCAATTCTTTTGGGTCTATATCCAGAAATGAAATGTTTTTAGAACCTCCATACTGTTTTCCATAGTGGCTGCGCTGCTTTATGTCCCCACCAATAGTACACAAGGGTTCCAATTTCTCCACATCCTTGCCAACATCTGTTCTTTCCTAATTCTTTTAACCTAAACCTTTTATGGAAGGGTAAGACACCCTGAGTAACTGCATACCTTCCTTCCTGCCTAGGCATATATGTTTGTGTCTTTGGGGACACCATTATTTGCGTTTTAAAAAAATATTTGGCTACACCAGTTCTTAGGGCGAGTGGGATCTTTAGTTGTAGCGTGAAAATGCTTAGTTGCAGCGTGTGGGATCTAGTTCCCTGACCAGGCATCGAGCCCAGGCTCCCTGCATTGGGAGCATGGAGTCTTAGCCACCGGGCCATCAGAAAATCAGGGGACACCACTGATTAAAATGGGCTTTCCTTTCATAGTCTACCCTGCTGTTCTCACTGAATGCATGTGGAGATGCCTCCAGGCTTCACTGTGGTTCTACCTTGTTCTTTTGATTGCTGTGTGATGAATGGTTCATGGTACAGATGTGACAGAGTTGGCCACCTGCCACCTGGTCAGTCATCTGGACTGGCAGAAAATGGCAGTGCCTCTGTAATAATCACCGGTGTAGATATCCTCTGTCCAGGTGCTTTTATTCTTGTGGCCCACGCTCCAGGAGCAGCATTGCTGGCTAAGCCCTCAGTTCTTTTCCCCAGAGCTGCGAGGTTCAGAGTCCATGAGCCACATTGGTGCACAACTTCCTCCCCTGCCCATCAGTAGGAGGTGCCATCTCTCTACTGACTGCGTAGAAATCTGGGGCAGGGGGTGCAAAGTGATGGGTCACTTATTAGTACTTAATTTTTTGTTTCCCTGTTTACCAGACAGGTCAGATTTTTTTTTTTTGTATAATCTTATCACTTGCATTTAATTTTTGTTCCTGAGTTGCTTCATCAGGTCCTCTGGCCATTTGACCATTATGCAGTAAAAGGACCAGAAGCAAATATGACAAGCTGTTGACAACAGTTCATTTTAGGTGCTGAAAATATGTGTCTCTTTTGTACATGTTTGAGTTACATATTTTCAAAATGGAAAAAAAAAAAGACTAATATCTAAATGAGAGTGTTTTAGGAAGATCCGACGGGGTCAGAGAGGTGTTGTGGGCAAGGAGACCAATTTTGGAGACTCCTACACTAACTTTGCAGGTGATGATGACTTGAACCGTGAGAATTGGGGACAGATTTGGGCAACTCTGGGGGGTGGGATTTCTACCATTTGATGATAATGTGGAAAGCCAAGAAGAGGAGGAATCCAGGAAGATGAGGGGTTTAAATCTGGGTGACTGACCAGGAAAAGGAGGACAGAACTTGGCAGAGATGTAGAGGCTGGGAGGGGGCCATGTTTGAGTCTGGCAGGGGGCTATGTGGGATGCAGGGCAGGGTTGCCATAAGGTTGCTGTTCAGTGATGCGGTCGCCATAAGGGTGATGTGTCAATTTCAAGGGGAGATGCTCCCTGGAGCTGTGAGAGCAGAGGAGCCCGTGGAGAGAGGAACATCTGTGATTAAGGAGAGGAGGAAAAACTGGCGAGGGAGCTGGGTGGGAGCCTTGCAGAACAGGGAGCACACTGTCACAGAAACCAATATTTCAAGGTCAGGGTCACAGTCAAGGTTTTCAAATGCAGTTGCAAGGTAGATGCTTTTTCAGGTCATTCAATGTATTGATCAGGAGGTCCTAATGTGGAAGAGCACATTCCGTGAAGTGTCTGTGGCCTGAAGTCAGCTTGCTGGTTTCTGCAGCCTGAGTGCACAGAGGGTGACCGAGGTCACAGGAAGTATGGGCGGCTGCAGGAAAAGAGGCCTGGCACCCGGCTCTGTGCCCTTCTGGTTTGGTTTCAATGGTGCTTCACCCGTGAGTGTGTACTGAGCCGCCCTTGGGGGCCGTGCTGGGCACCTGCCACCCCAGGTGTCCCAGGCTCCTCGGGGAAGTCCACCAGAAGCTGCCTTCCTCTTGAGAATCTCAAGTATCTCCGTGTGTGCTATTCAGTGTCTGTTCCCGAGCAGCCTCAAGGGACCAAGGGAGACATGAGTCATTTCCTGGATAGCAACCTGTCCCAGCTTCTTAGCCGTTTGAGGCCTGGCCTTTCCTTTTTAAGTCCACCTCTGTTTCCCGCCAGTGCTGCCTCCTGATGAGGTTTGTGACACACCTGCAGTGAGAAGCAGCATATGAACACCCCCACGGGTATTCAAGTCCTTCTTATTCCAAATGAAAAATAAGAGAGATTGGCCAGGGGGTTCTAAGGAACCCATTAGCCAAGTAAACGATGACATTCTGTCTCTGCCGACTTTCCAGCATGACTTCTGGGACAGCAGGTCTATGTGTGGACAGCTTTGGCCATCGGTTGGCTTAGAGATGCTGATGAGGTGGGTCTGAGGGTGGTGGTCAAACACCTTAGCTTTGTCCACCATTTGTTCCCGTAGCATCAGAATAAAGGGACCCACTCCCCTTTTCATCACTTTTTGTGTCTCATATTTTTTTCCTTCCTTATTTTCATATAAAATGAAGCACTTTATAAATTGTGGTAGAGTGTACATAAACTTTACCATTTTAACCATTTTTAGATTTTTGTTTGTTTGTTTGTAGATTTTTTAAAATTGAAGGATGATTGCTTTACAGTCTTGGTTTGATTTCTGCCATACATCAACATGAATCAGCCATAGGTATATATATGTCCCTTCCCTTTTGAACCTCCTTCTCACCTCTCACCCTTTCCCACCCCTCTAGTTGTTAGCGAGCCCCTGTTTGAGTTCCTTGAGTCATACGTCAAGTTTCCATTGGCTATCTATTTTATATATGGTAGCGAATATGCTTCTGTGCTTCCCTCGTAGCTCATTGGGTAAAGAATCTGCCTGCAGTGCAGGAGACCGGCTTCAGTCCCTGGCTTGGGAAGATCCCCTGGAGAAGCAAATGGCAACCCACTCCGGTATTCTTCCTAGAGAATCCCACGGACAGAGGAGCCTGGCAGGCTCCTGGGGTCGCAAGAGTCGGACACAACTCAGCAACTAAACCATCACCATGCTTCCACACTACTCCATTTTAACCATTTTTAAGAGCATACCCCTTGATGGTGGCGTTCAGTGCATTGTTGTACAACCATCACCATCATCCACCTTTGGAACTTTTTCATCTTTATGTCATGGGCAACTATGTCCCCATTAACACCCCATTCCCTTTCCCCATGCCTCCCACCTTTCCTCCTTCTGTGAATTTGAGTACTCTTGATACCTCGTATGAGTGGAATCACACAGTATTTGTCTTTTTTTTTGTAACTGGCTTTCTTCACTTCTTATCATGTCTCAAGGTGCGTCCACTTTGCAGTGTGTTTCAAAATTTCCTTCCTTCCTTTTCTTGCCACCCCTCGCAGTTTGTGGGATCTTAGTTCCCTGTCCAGGGATCAAACTTGCATCCCCTGCATTACAAAGTGGGATTCTTAACCACTGGACCACCAGGCAAGTCCTCCTTTTGCGCTTTAAAAGAAGGTTATGGTTCTCTGGTTCTGTGGTCAGTAGCTGGAAGATGATCTTCAGGGTTAAGATATGCTTACTCAAATGTCAGTAGCAATAAGACTCTGATGCTGGGAAAGATTGAAGGCAGGAGGAGAAGGGGATGACAGAGGATGAGATGGTTGGATGACATCACCGACTCAATGGACATGAGTTTGAGCAAACTCCGGGAGATGGTGAAGGACAGGGAAGCCTGGTGTGCTGCAGTCCATGCGGTCACAAAGAGTCGGACACAACTGAGTGGCTGAACAACAACAGTAATAATTATAGCCACCACTGAACCCTGAATACACGTGAAAGGCAAGGTGCCCAAAAGCACCCCACGCAGTGAAGGCCATGTAAATGTCAGGTATCGTCTGAGCAGGTGCTCAGACTATGTTCTGGGAACTTTTTGGCCTCTTCAGGTATATTCATTATCCTCTTTGCAGATTAGGTATTTATCATCTCATTTTTTCAGGTGAAAAATTATAGTTGCTTTCTCATGGTGTTGATTTAAAGCGATATTTCTCAGAATGTAAACACACTTCAAGCTTTCTGTTTATGTAAAAGAAATGTTCTAATTCTTTCTTCCTGGTTCTTCACCTACCTCCCCCAAAGTGCTTATGGAACATCTGCACCCACAGCTCTTTTCGTTAAGCTGTGCAAGGGTAGCTGCTCTGTGGAAAGAGGGGATGTCACTTCTCCGTTCCCAGTGTTTCCTGGTTCTATCCGGAAATCCAGTGGGGTGCTGGCTGAACTTAGGAGCAGGCTTTCTTTTTAAAAACTTCATTGTATTTGTTTATCTTTGGCCGTGCTGGTCTTTGTGCTCTGTGGGCTTCTCTCGAGTTGCAGTGCTCCGTCTTCTCATGCGGTGACTTCTTCGGTTGCAAAGCATGGACTCTCCTGGTGCAAGGACCTCAGTAGCTGTGGCGCATGCACTCCTGGGCTCTAAAGCACAGGCTCAATAGCTGTGCCACAAGGACTTAGTTACTCCAAGGCATGTGGGATCTTCCTGGACGAGGGATCAAACCCATGCCCCCTGCATTGGCAGGCAGCTTCTTAACCACTGGTGTGTGCTTACTCACTCAGTCATGCCTGACTCCTTGTGACCCCATGGACTGTAGCCCGCCAGGCTCCTCTGTCCATGGGATTCTCCAGGCAAGAATACTGGAGTGGGTTGCCATGCCCTCCTCAAGGGGATCTTCCCAACCCACAGATGGAACCCAGGTCTCCCACATTGCAGGAGGATTCTTTACTGTCTGAGCCACCAGGGAAGGCTAAGAATACTGGAATGGGTAGCCTATCCCTTCTCCAGGGGATCTTCCCAACCACTGGACCACCAGGGAGGTCCTGGGAACAGCCTTTCTGATCTGGCGCTTGTGCCTGAGTCCAGACATCTCGTCATGACATTCAAGGTCTTTGTCATCCAGACTATGTTCCCCGCCCCTCTCTCTCCTTCTCTCCAGTTACTGCTCAAAACTCCCAAATGCCATTCTAATCTCCTGACCACCCTTTGGGTCCGAAATACACCTCCTCACTTCTGTTTGTGATGGGGGAAGGGTTCTCTCACAGCAAGGGTGGTGTCTGTCTGCTTCCTCCCTCAGCTCACCCTTGCTATTAAAATCCCAGACTTGGTCAGAACCCCTCAAAGGGGATGTCCCCGAGAGTCCCACCCCACCTCCACCCCCACCTATCTCAGCAAACCCCAAGGTCGAGCATCCTGCTTCTGCTGTAGCTCTTTGAAGACATCATCTCTGCTGGGAAGCAGTGGGTACCAGGCAGTTTGCTGGTACCTCCCCACCACCCCCACCAGGCTCTGCCTTGTGGGACAGACCATCAAATTTACCAAATGGATCATTAGTGGTAAGAGAAGAGCAGGGCTGTGTTAAGAAGCTGTACTTTTTCCTGATGGCTTAAATTTTCCTTCACCATGTGAGGAGAAAGACTACAGGAGAATGCCAGTTTGTGGATATTTAAACAGAAAGTGGCACTGAGTGGCCTCTTCCCTAGCCAACCAGGCTCCTGGTGGGTACAGCAGCCATGTTTGCCATGCCCAGGTCCTCAAAGGGAGGCAGGAATGTGTTGAGGTGGGGATGCCAAATGGGGGTCTGGTATCTTAGCCCAGGGATGCTTGGCCCCTTCTCTTCCCTGTCTGGGATCAAAGTCAAACCTGGATGTCTGGAAGAAACTTTTCCATCAACTCAAGTGAGAGGTGGAGGGGTCTTTCTGAGAGTTTCTGTCCAGTTGTCCCAGAAATGCTCCATTTCAGTTCTCAGCATCTCAGAGCTACGTCTGAGACTCTAAGCCGTGTTAACTCTCACCTCTCAGCACCCCCTGAAGAACAGCTCTATGCCTCTGGGGCAGGTGAGGGGACTGGCCCCTGGGTCCTTCTGAGACAAGCAGAGAGAGACTAGGCCAGGCAGCAGGGTGACCAGCTACTCAGGTGACCCAGGTCTTTACCTCCAAATGTGCTGATTTGATTTTTTAAAAAGCGGGGACTCCTCAAGGTGCTCAGCCTGTGCGGTGAAGCTGCCGCTGTCACCACTGTTGGTCCCCCTTCTGCTTCCAAAGCACAGCCCAGGCTGGTCCTTGCACCTGCAGGAGCCCAGGCTCCCTCCCTGGGGCCACTGGCTGAACTGGTCAGTGAGGTTGCTGACTTGCTTTAGCTTCAAGACCTCCCTGGTTTGGAGACAGGAAACTCTCTTTGGGAGGGGGCAGGGTGAGGCTGGAGGTGGGCAGAGGTGCACTCCAACCTCTCACCCTGCCCCGTCCTCTGAGTGCCTTACTGGGGAAGGGTCCCCCACTGAGTACCACGGGGGAGGGGGGTGCAGCTCCCACTCAGAGCCTGAGCCCCGCCCTCCTGATGGGGACCCTGGGCCAACACAAGTCTGCTGAGGCTGTGGGGCCTCCACCCTCCTGCTTCCCATTCCTCTGCTTCCTTTCCAGCTTCTTTCTCTGTTTGTCTCTCTGTCTCTTTCTCCGCTTTCTCTCTGTCTCTCTGAGTCTCCTCTATGTCTCTCTCTATCTCTACTCACTATCTGAGTCTCTGTGTCTCCACCTCTCATTTGCTTTCTGTCTCTGTCCTTGTCTCTCTGTCTCTGTATGTCTCTGTCTCTCTTTTTGCTTCTCTCTTTCTCTCTGTCTCTCCAAATCTCTGTCCCCTAGGAGGTCCGTGAAACCAAGGCCAGCGTGGCTTCTGCAGGATGGGAGAACTGACCAGTGTCCTCTGCAGGGTGGGGTAGGGGAATTCAAGAGGGTGAGACAGGCCCTGTTTGTCTGGGGTTTGGACCTGCCGCCATGTTCCCCATCTGAGGTCAGCCATCTGGCCCCAGAAAGGTGCCACACCTTCCCCGTGAGGGAGCAGGGGGAGAGGGAGGCTTGAAACCAGTGCCTGGAGGACATGGAGGTTCTGCGGTGGGGGCGGAGGAAACCTCTTCCTGCACGTGCCCCCACCTGGGAGGACCTGGAGATGGGGCTTGGTGTCACTCAGCCCTCCCCCTCTCCACTGGGAGCCCTCCCCCTCTCCACTGGGGCTCCCCCATGGTTTCTGCTTATGGGTCTGGGGTCACAACCAAAACCCCGGGCTCTAGATGTCTTCTGAGAGGAGGTATGTGACTGGCTGAGGGTCCCAGGTCTGCCGAAAGGCAACAGTTGGAGATCAGTGGCTGGGCTGTACCTGAAGCACCCTCCTTCCCTGGGGACAGTCCTTGGGGGGTGGCCACAGTCTGGGCACCATCCTGGCAGATGGTCCACCAGCCTGGGCTGGAGCCTGGCAAATGAGCTCTTTACTCTTCGCTGGTGAGTTTCTGTTAGTTTCATGACAAGTTGCCTGGGGACAAGGGAGCTGGTTGTTGCTTTCTAGAAGGGATCTAGGAAGGGGGAGTCTGCAGGCTGGCCAGGATTCTGGAACATGCTTTGGGCACTGAAGTGGCACGCTGCCCACCTGGGACTGTGTGCCCTGCTTCCTCTGAGACTCCAGCCTTGCTCTGCCAGGGGTCCCTGCCTGGGGTAGAGAGAGGGTCCCTGGGTCTTGAGGAGGATGCAGCAGCAGCAGGAGGGAGGGAATGGGTTACAAACTAGCCTCCCCTTGGGCCAGCAGCCTCCCTTCTGGAGGGCTTTTAAAAACTGGCCGATTACCTTGTAATTGTTCCCAGCAGTGAGGAGCCAGTCCAGTGTTTGTTTTGCCTTCTGTGTTCTCCCAGCCAGCGGTAACCAAGGGCCGCTTCCCCTTGGTGACGGTGGAGCTCACTCCGGCCAGGGCTGATCCAGCTGGGCGAGGGAGGCCTGGGGACCCGCAGGGCCCGGCCACTGGCAGGGAGGCACCCTGCTCCTGGGGCACCAGCGAGCTGCCTGCACTCCACTTCCATCTCCCCTGGCCCGGGGATCGAGGGCTTCCCTCCTGGAGCTCCCCCATCTCTGGGCACTGGCCCGAAACATTCCAGAACTCCGCCAGTCCTCCGGTAGGTGTCCGGGAGACCGTGAGGCCAATACTTGCGGGCGGGCCGTGTGGGAGTGGGTCATGGCCAGGGTTGTGCACCTGGGCCAGGGTGCTGCTAAGGGCCAGGGATGACCTTCATTCTAGATTCCGGCAGGATCCAGGGTCCTGAGCTAGTTCTGGGGGAGACTTTTGCAGGGAGACGGAGACCTGCTGTGAAACAGCCCAGGTCGTGGAGGCCAGCCAGGGACAGCTCCGTGGCCGAAAGGGCCAGGATTGATCTCGGATGGCCCGGGTCCTGGTCGGGTGGGGTTGTTTGAAGTGAAAGCACGGGCTGCAGGTGTGGCTGCAGGAAAGCATGAGGCTCCTGGAGGCTGCGGGCTGGCTTGGCCAGTTGGGGAATCGGGGCTATCTGGAGGAGCAGAGAGAGCTGGGACACAGAGGAAGGCCTGGAAGAGGTGTTGTCACCACCTTGGGCTTCCCAAGACCCGTATAGACCAAGGGCTTCTAGAACGTCGGGGGTCAAGGAATCTATAGCCTGTTCCGTGCGCCCCTCGCCCTTGTGGGTCTGGCGAGGATGGGGCCCTGCCGGGCTCTGCCTGTGACTTTTGTTAAACTTGTCGGCTTCTAGATTTGTTTTCTTGGGAGTCCGTTGTTTCAGGGCTGGCTGCCTGGAATGGGCTGGATGAGCCTCCGTTTTCTTTCTTTCTGATGTGTTTCCTGCCAGCCTCTGCCTTGAGGACCCAGGCCACAGCCCCCACCCACCTGGGCACAAGATCACCTGCGATAGGGCTGCTCAGAGGCAGTCAGCTGGGGCCAGGCCCAAGACTCTGCATTTCCAACCGGCTCCCAGGCAATGCCTCAGCGGCAGACCCATGGGCTCCCTGGGTGGGGTCGAGGGGTGGGGGTCGTGGCCAGATGCAGGGCACTCAGGGTGACTGGCTCCCTCGCTGCTAAAAGGATCACTTCCCAAGGAAGGAATCACCCGGCTCTGTGTGCAGGATCTCAGGCATGTCTGGTTTTCCGTTTGGGGGCCTGGAGAGGAGGTGCTGTCAGTCAAGATCGGGGTACCTGGGGGGTGGGCAGGGCACAGGAGGACCCCTGCCCAAGCACCTCTGTCTGACTTTCACAAGGATTTCTTCCACCAACCCAGCTGCCGATACTACTTAACCTCAGTGATTCATTGAAGTGCTTTTCAAGGGAAGGCGTGTTACAGAAACGTGGGTCCCAGAGGCTTGTTTTGTTGGCAGGTCTTGCCGCCTCAGCAAAAAAGAGGTGCTTTTGATATGGGAACGGAAACTTGGGACAGCCTTAGAAACACGCAGTGTGTTGGGCGGGGGGGACGATGGTCCTCCTCTGGTTACAGGACGGCGCTGCCCCGGGGCTGGCTGCTCCAGCTGGGCGTCAGGGAGGGGTCCCCACACCTGGGTCTGTGGTCTTGTGCCCCCATAGCTGTGACGAGGCTGCCTTCCTTGACACTGAGGTGTGGGGGACACGTCCCCCGCTTCCCATGTCGCCTGTGAAGGTGACATGCTGCTGCTGTGATTTTATGGAAGGTCCAGCTTGCAGAGGAAATACTTTTCTGAGCGTGTTCTGCCTGGAGTTGCAGTGCAGCCCTGCAGAGGCGAGCGCATGAAACAGGCGTGTGCAGCCCTCCCTCCTGCTAGGTACCGAGGCCCTGGTCCAGCTTCACTGGCCCATCCTGGGCTCACTTGATTCTGAAGTATGGCTGACAAGCTTGCTAGGCAAAGCCAGTGCCTCCATCTGGCTTCTTCCTCCCTCTGCCCCAATTGCCATCCTGGATCAGCCCATTAAATGGTTATTGGGCCTGTTTCCCTTTTTTCCATTTCCCCTTTCCTCCTTTTGTATCTTCATATGTGACGAGCGGACCAGATTCACCCCAGATTGAAGTTGCTTTCCCAAGAAACTTCCCCGGACGTGTCTGTCCTGGCCCCCTGGCCCCAGGGAGCACAGGGGCATGGCAGACCCACAACCACTGCCGGAGCCGGCACATTGTGGGGGGAGCAGCATGGGAGATGAGGTGGGGGCACTGGGGGATTTCGGCAGAGGCAGACAAGACCATGGCTGGCTTTGAGCAGCCTCAGCTTGAGCATCACCTGGGAGCTTCCAGTGGAGACCTCTCTGTCGCCATTAGTGAGCCTGACGTGGCGAGAGGCGGCCACAGAGCTGGGTCATGGACACCCCAAGGCAGCTGTTCTCTGGGAGAGTGCTGACTGTGCAGTGGGGGATGGGTGTCAGGATTTGCATGGCTGCATTCCACCCCTGGGGAGGAGACACATCCTCAAGAAGCCCTCCCTGCCTCCCTCCCTCTCTCCTTCTCTCCCTCCTTCTCCTCAGACCATTAAATGACACATACATGGCCACTGTGGCTCTTTATTAAGTGCTGAGCTTTTTTAAGTGGTGGCATCCCCATTTAATCCCTAAAGCAAATCAGTAGGGTTTAACAGTCCTCATCTCCATGTCAACAGATGAGGAGCTTGAGGCTCCGAGAGGTTGGAGCACTTGCCCAAGGCTGCCCAGCCTGTGGAGCTGAAAGTTAAACCCAGCAGCCCAATTTCAGATTGCAGCCTTCTCCATCTTTGTCTGTAGTCTTCTCCCTTTTTCCTTGATTCACCCTGTTTTAGTGCCAAGGAGTCTTCAGTAGAAGCCTCAGAGCTACCCAGATGAGGATGCCAAGGGGCTGCACTGGGCCCGGGCTTTGGGGTCATTACAGTCCACCTATATTGGGGTCATTACGGCCTGCCTTCATCGGGGTCATCGTGGCCCGCCTACACTGGGGTTCATCACGGCCCACCTATATTCAGGTCATTATGGCCCACCTACCTTTTGCATGTTCAAGAACGGGATTTTCCCCCCAATATATCCAGTATCACCAACTCAATGGACCTAAATTTGGCAAGCTCCTAGAGACAGTGGAGGACAGGGGAACCTGGCATACTGTAGTCTGTGCTACAAAGAGTCAGACACAACTTAGTGACTGAATTTCAACAATATATCTAATATTGATATCGTTTTTTATTTTAAAATATCTTTATTTATTTGTCTGCACTCGGTCTTAGTTGCGGCATGCAGGATCTTTAGATGACGTTGCAAACTCTCAGTTGCAGCGTGTGGGATCTAGTTCCCTGACCAGGGATCAAATCCTGACCCCCTGCATTGGAATCATGGAGTCAGCCACTGGATCACTGGGGAAATCCCTGATACAGGTTAGAGATGCCTACCAAACTCACAAGAGACTGATGTATAAACCTGAGGCTGGCCACTCAGGTAGCGTTAGTGTTTGCATCTGAGAGGAGCAAATGGGAGCCACCGAACCAGAGCTCAGGGCAGCTGGCAAGTGGCCCTCATGATTCGTGCCTCAAGTTTTGTAGCCTGATATCCCTGTTAGGCCAGGAGTAGACTGAACAAGGGCTGGAGTCATGGGGGCTTGGATTAGACCGCTGGGCTCTGCATCTGTGTCTTCACTCACCACCACCTTTAAAGCTTAAGCAGCCCTTTGCTTAGACAAGGTATGATATGATGTCTCCTACGGGGTTATGGGCTTCCCAGGTGGTGCTAGTGATAAAAATTGAAGTGAAAGTCGCTCAGTTGTGTCCAACTCTTTGTAACCCCATGGACTATACAGTCCATGGAATTCTCCAGGCCAGAATGCTGAAGTAGGTAGCATTCTCTTCTCCAGGGGATCTTCCCAACCCAGAGATTGAACCCAGGTCTCCCGCATTGCAGGCAGATTCTTCACCAGCTGGGTCACCAGGGAAGCCCTAGTGGTAAAGAATCCGCCTGCTGACATAGGAGATATAACAGATGCAGTTTCCATCCCCGAGTCAGGCAGATCCCCTGGAGGAGGGCATGACAACCCACTCCAGTATTTTTTTTTAAATTAATTAATTTTAATTGGAGACTAATTACTTTACAATATAGCGGTGGTTTTTTTGCCATACATTGACATGAATCAGCCATGGGTGTACATGTGTCCCCCATCCCGAACCCCCCTCTCACCTACCTCCCCATTCCATCCCTCAGGGTTGTCCCAGTGTACCGGCTTTGAGTGCCCTGTTTCATGCATCGAACTTGGACTGGTGATCTATTTTGCATATGATAATATACATGTTTCAGTGCTATTCTCTCAAATCATCCCACCGTCGCCTTCTTCCACAGAGTCCAAAAGTCTGTTCTTTATAGCTGTGTCTCTTTTGCTGTCTCGCATATAGGGTCATCATTACTATCTTTCTAAATTCCATATGCATGTGTTAATATACCATATTGATGTTTTTCTTTCTAACTTACTTTACTCTGTATAATAGGCTCCAGTTTCATCCACCTCATTAGAATTGATTCAAATGCATTCTTTTTAATAGCTGAGTAATATTCCATTATGTACATGTACCACAGCTTTCTTATTCATTCATCTGCCGGTGGACATCTAGGTTCCTTCCATGTCCTAGCTATTGTAAATGGTGCTGCAATGAACATTGGGGTACATGTGCCTCTTTCAATTCTGGTTTCCTTGGGGTGTATACCCAGCAATGGGATTGCTGGGTCATATAGCAGTTCTAGTCCCAGTATTTTAAGGAATCTCCACACTGTTCTCCATAGTGGCTGTACTAGTTTGCATTCCCACCAATAGTGTAAGAGGGTTCCCTTCTCTCTGCACCCTCCAGCATTTATTGTTTGTAGACTTTTTGATAGCAATCATTCTGACCTGTGTGCGATGGTACCTCATTGTGGTTTTCATTTACATTTCTCTGATAATGAGTGGTGTTGAGCATCTTTTCATGTGTTTGTTAGCCATCTGTATGTCTTCTCTGGAGAAATGTCTGTTTAGTTCTTTGGCCCATTTTTTTATTGGGTCATTTATTTTTCTGGTATTAAGCTACATGAGCTGCTTGTGTATTTTTGAGATTAATTCTTTGTCAGTTACTTCATTCGCTATTATTTTCTCCCATTCTGAAGGCTGTCTTTTCACCTTGCTCATAGTTTCCTTCATTGTGCAAAAGCTTTTAAGTTTAATTAGGTCCCATTTGTTTATTTTTGCTTTTACTTCCATTACTCTGGGAGTTGGGTCATAGAGGATCTTGCTGTGATTTATGTCAGAGCCACTCTAGTATTCTTGCCTGGAGAATCCCATGGACAGAGGAGCCTGGTGGGTCACAAAGAGTCGGACATGACTGAAGTGACTTAGTGTGCCTGCACTCACATGGAGTTATGTCTAGTTCAGGTTATACTCTGGATCCTACCACTTCCACCACTCCCCCATCCAAGCTGCATCCTTGCATTGAGTTCCTAGCTGGTCTCTGGCTACCAACAGCCTCTTCTCAAAACAGCAGCCAAGAGAGATTCTGTTAGAAAGGAAGTCAGGTTGTGTTCTCTGCATGCACAAAGCTCTCTGCTTGTTTCTCATGACACTGAAGACAAAATCTGAAGTTCTTCCTTGTGACCCTCAAGGCCTGGTGTGCCTGCCTCTGCACACCTTGCACCACCTCCCTCCACAGCCTCTTCCTCCTCCTGTTTGTTCACCTGACCTGCCACACATGCTCAGACCTCAGGGCCTTTGCACATCCTGTTCCTTCTGCCCAGGACACCCTTCCCTTTGAATACTCACATGCTTTTCTCCTTTGCTTCCTCTAGGTCTCTGTCCATGTATCACTGTATCAGAGAAGTCTTTCTTCACCACCTTCTCCCATCCCTTTCTCTGTCCTTGCTACTCTGCTTCATTTTTCTTTGATACTTATTACCTGGCCCCATGTTAGATAGGAACTTGGGCAAACTCCGGGAGATGGTGAGGGACAGGGAGGCGTGGTGAGCTGCTGTCCATGGGGTTGCAGTGAGTTGGACATGACTTGGTGACTTAACAACTACAACAGTGTTAGATATTCATTCAGTCAAAGCTTGTTTGTTTAGCACTTGCTTCGTTTCAGACAGTGTTCTAGGCATGGAGCCTCCCATCTTGAACACAATAGATAAAAATCTGTGTTCTGAAGCTCACATTGATTGCTCAGAAGATTGTTACAATGGCTATATGTCTCCCTCATCAGACTGTAAGCTTCTCAAGGGCAATGATTTCTACTTCTATAGTATGTATGTTGTTCAGTTGCTAAGTCATGTCTAACTCTTTTGCAACCCCCTAGACTATAGCCCGCCAGGCTCCTCTGTCCACGGGATTTCTAGGCAAGAATATTGGAGTGGGTTGCCATTTCCTTCTCCAGGGGCTGTTTCCAATCCAGGGATTGAGCCTGCGTCTCCTGCATTGGCAGGGGGATTCTTTACCACTGACCCATCAGGGAAGCCCTAAAGTATGTATATGTATAATGTATATAGTAGGTGTCTAACAAGTATTTAGGGAATGAATTCCAGCCCTAAAGCACCTAATTTGGACTTGGCTTTCCCAAATGCTCATTAGCTGAACATTTGCAGGCCACCCTCAGGTTGGATCACTTCTGCAATTGTCTGTCTTATAGGTTTCGTCAAGTTTTGCCAGCTTCCACCTGGGGAAGATGCTTTCTGGCAGAGTAGGTGGAACATTCTCTAGCTTTCCCAGGCGCCAGTTCCCAGTTTCGAATCATCCACTTTATTGAGGTTCTCGGAGACTAAGGAACAAAGAAAGGGTCTCAGGAAGCCCACGCTTCCCTATGGGGGATTAGCAGGTGCTTGTGGGATGGGTAAGAAAGCAACTCAGCTATTTATGAGCACCTACTGTATACATGTATGGCTCCTCTGATGGCTCAGTGCAATGCCAGAGACATGGGATCAATCCCTGGTCTGGGAAGATACCCTGGAGAAGAAAATGACAACCCACTCTAGTATTCTTGCCTGGAGAACCCCATGGACAGAGGAGCATGGCTGGCTACAGTCCGTGCAGTCACAAAGCATCGGACATGACTTAGTGACTGAATCAATCAAGTATATACATATATAGGCCTAGAGCATGGCCCTTTGGGGCCCTTTTTTCCGTATTTACCAGGAGTGAGTCTGACCAAAAGGGGGTTGTGGGAGAAGGTAGCACCTGGCATGAGAAACTGAGGTCTCTCCAAGTCTGAGCTATGGTCGGGAACACAGACACACAGGAACGCAGAAACTCCACCCATGAGAGTGGGTTTGCATGTGGCAGCAGGTGCAGTCACACTGTGCATTAGCTTGGAGCCTGCCTGGCAAGGACCAGCACCCTGCGCTGTGGCATCACCATGGCTGGCAGGTGGGCGCCGATGTCATCGATAGGGAGTGAGCGGGCGCTGAGTGGCCTTGTAACACACAGTAGCCTTTGCCAGTTTGGGGTGGCCTCGGGCTGTTGAGCTGCCCCGTAAACAAGCCAGAACCTGGAACTCTGGGTGTTGTCTCTCCTCACCCTGCCTCCTTCCCAGAGTGGAAGATGTGTGGATGCAGGGTCTGGTGACCTCGGTTCTCATACATCCTCCTCCTCCAACCAGTGGCACGTGTGTGTTTGTGTGTCGATTTGTCTCCTCCCCACACCACATCACAGACGCAGGCACAAGGATGCAGGCACACATTCTGGATTCCCCCAGAAAAACTCCATCCACAGGTGACGTCTCAAAGCAGCGGGGCTGCCAAACCACAGCTCTGAGCTCTTTCTTTCCCAGGAAAGGGAGGTGGGTAGGGTGGGGAGTGGAGAACTCAGCTCTAGAAGACTCTTTGCTCCTTACTCTGAGGCTCTTTAGCTCTGTCTCCCTGTGTAACCCTGGCTGAGGGGCCTGGTTCTGCCTGCCGGGTCTCCACAAGCTCTGGGCTCTGCAGCCCTTCCCACACCTACCTCCTGCCATGTGGATTTTGGAGAATTGCATAGTTTTCATCCATTTGTGGTTTTTCATTTGTTGTGACATTCACGTAACCGTTTTCAAGAGGACGGTTCTGTGGCATCTAGTACCTTCACGATGCTGTGCAGCCACCACCTCTGTCCAACCATAAAATGTTTCACCCACCCGCTGCCCCCCATAAAAGAGACGCTGACCCCTTAGCCTTCACTCCCCATTCCCCTCCCCCGGCTCCTGGCAACCACCAGCCTGCTTTCTGTCTCTGTGGGTTTCCCTATGCCGGCTGTCCCATAGACGGGAGCACCACCCTGTGACCTTTTGACTCTGCCTTCTTTCCCAGCATGAAGGATTTGAGGTCCACCCACGCTATGACAGGTGTCACATGTCAGTCCTTTTTTCCTGTTTATGGCTGAGCGATAGTCCATTATATATGTTTTCCATTCGTTTATGCCATCATGCATTGATGGACATTTGGATTCATCCACTTATGGTTTTGCAACAATAGGACAACAGTAAGGAACTCTGAAAGAAAGGGAAGCTCATAAACTCATCACTCGAAACATAGAAACAATTTTTGCTGCTTATTTTCCTCTCTTTTCACACATGTGCCTGTATACTTTTTTCTAGACTTTACTAGCAGGGCAGATACAGTTGTGTCCTTCCTTCCACTTAAGATTGTTGTTCATTCACTAAGTCATGTCCAACTCTCTGTGACCCCATGGACTGCAGCACGCCAGGCTTCCCTGTCCTCTCTGAGTCTGCTCAAACTCTTGTCCATTGAGTCAGTGGGTGATGCCATCCAACCATCTCATCCTCTGTCACGTTCTTCTCCACTTGCCCTCAATCTTCCCAGCATCAGGGTCTTTTCCAATGAATCGAGTCTTTGCGTCAGGTGGCCAAATTATTGGAGCTTCAACTTCAGCATCAGCCCTTCCAGTGAATATTTAGGGTTGATTTTCTTTAGGATTGACTGCCTTGATCTCCTTACTGTCCAAGGGACTCTCAAGAGTCTTCTCCAGCACCACAATTCAAAAGCATCAATTCTTCGACGCTCAGCCTTCTTTATGGTCCAACTCTCGCATCCATACATGACTACTGGAAAAACCATAGCTTTGACTACATGGACCTTTGTTGGCAAAGTGATGCCTCTGCTTTTTAATACACTGTCTAGGTTGGCCATGGTTTTCGTCCCAAGGAGCAAGTATCATTTAGTTTCAGGGCTGCAATCACTTAAGATAGCAGACCTTTTCCCTTGCCCCTCGTACAGTGATCCTTTCAGCTAGCATCTTGGACAGCTGTGTCCATCTCCATAGATGTGCCAGCGGGGAGGACCCCTTCCTGCCTCCTCACCTCATCCCTCATGTGACCAGCTGGCACCATGGGAATCTGGTGCCCGGACCCTTGTGCTTGCCTGGAAGTTCAGGATGAATGTATTCGCTGCTGTGGTCTCCCTTGCTGAGTTATCAGCGCTGGTGTTCAGGACTTTCCAGGCTGACAAGATTGGAGGAGGAAGGCCAATAGCTTACAAGAGGAAGTTTATGTGGGCCTTTGTATCTTTAAAGGATATTTAAGTCCCTTTTTTTCACCAACTGGCCTGTGAGGCCCAGGGATTTGCCTCTTCCTTGGCATCCTGTTGAGTTCCGTGAAATCTCATCCAGGGAACCATGATTAGGTTGCACTAGGAGACACACTGCCCCATTCCTTTTAGAATCTTGCCCAAGTTCATTGGCTGTGGTCCATTCAAGGTCCAGTGGACAAACCTTCAGCCCAGTGAGTGCAGAAACTTGTGAGCGCCTTCAGACCCCACAGTTCCAACAGCAGGAAGCCTGATGGTAGGTTACTTTCACATTGGATTTTCTTCTTCTAAAAATAGACAGTGGCGTGGGAGGTTCTGAGGTCCAAGATTTTGAGGGCAATGAGAGGAGAGGTGGCCATGAACTAAATGGGAAGACACACAGGAATTCCCTGGCAGTCCAGTAATTAGGACTCCTTTCAATGCTTCCTTTGCAGGGGGCATTAGTTTGATCCTTGGTTAGGGAACTAAGATCCCACAGTCACGTGACACAGCTAAAAAAAAGAAAAGTTACCAAAATTGTGATGATGGAATATTACATAGCTACTAAAGCATAAAGTTGATGTAGGCTGGAGCTAATATATTATGGCTTAGAAAAAGCAACTTGGGTGAAGTGTGTGTGGTGTGATCCTTTGCTGTGAGTGGACAGTCCCTGTATCTGTGCTAGAGTAGGAGGGTGATATTTTATTTCTCTGTGATTTCTTATGAGCATGGACTTCCCTGGTAGCTCAACTGGTAAAGAATCTGCCTGCGATGCAGGACACCCTGGTTCAGTTCCTGGGACAGGAAGATCCCCTGGAGAAGGGATAGGCTACCCACTCCAGAATTCTTGGGCTTCCCTGGTGGCTCAGGTGGTAAAGAATCTGCCTCCAATGTGGGAGACCTCGGTTCGATCCTTGGGTTGGGAAGATCCCTTGGAGAAGGAATGACTACCCACTCCAGGATTCTGGCCTGGAGAATTCCATGGACAGAGGAGCCTGGCAGGCTATAGTCCATGGGACTACAAAGAGTCTGACATGACTGAGCTACTTTCAAAAAAAAAGAGCATATATAACATTTGAAATATTTCAAATCAGGACAGAACAAGAAATTTTTTTTAAATGGTAGTCATCAGTCCAAGCTTGTCAGTTCTCAATGTGGATTTGAGATTCCAAAATCTTGAGCTGTAATTCCTTTAAACTAATGCTGCTGCTAAGTCGCTTCAGTCGTGTCCGACTCTGTGCGACCCCATAGATGACAGCCCACCAGGCTCTGCCATCCTTGGGATTCTCCAGGCAAGAACACTGGAGTGGGTTGCCATTTCCTTCTCCAATGCATGAAAATGAAAAGTGAAAGTGAAGTCGCTCAGTTGTGTCCGACGCTCAGCTACCCCATGGACTGCAGCCTACCAGGCTCCTCTGTCCATGGGATTTTCCAGGCAAGAGTACTGGAGTGGGGTGCCATTGCCTTCTCCGTTCCTTTAAACTAGCAGTGTCCTAATCTCTGGAGGGCTCATTAGAATGCCAACCCCACCCCTAGCATGCCTGATTCGGGAGATTAGGGTGGGGCCCAAGCATTTGCTGTCTCTAAGGATGACACTGATCTATTGATCCAGGGACCCTGCTTTGAGAACCACTACGAACCTGTGGCTTCCCTGGTAGCTCAGAGTCTGCCTGCAATGAAGGAAACGTGAGTTCATTCCCTGGGTCAGGAAGATCCCCAGAGAAGGGAATGGCAACACAATCCAGTATTCTTGCCTGGAGAATTCCATGGACAGAAGAGTCTGGTGGGGTACAGTCCATGGAGTCATAAAAGAGTCGGACACAACTTAGCGACTAAAGGACAGCCTTCTGAAAGGGAGG
>SJYV01029015.1:162183-188343 GCA_006410875.1 Neotragus pygmaeus | reverse complement strand
ACTAAGATCCCACAGTCACGTGACACAGCTAAAAAAAAGAAAAGTTACCAAAATTGTGATGATGGAATATTACATAGCTACTAAAGCATAAAGTTGATGTAGGCTGGAGCTAATATATTATGGCTTAGAAAAAGCAACTTGGGTGAAGTGTGTGTGGTGTGATCCTTTGCTGTGAGTGGACAGTCCCTGTATCTGTGCTAGAGTAGGAGGGTGATATTTTATTTCTCTGTGATTTCTTATGAGCATGGACTTCCCTGGTAGCTCAACTGGTAAAGAATCTGCCTGCGATGCAGGACACCCTGGTTCAGTTCCTGGGACAGGAAGATCCCCTGGAGAAGGGATAGGCTACCCACTCCAGAATTCTTGGGCTTCCCTGGTGGCTCAGGTGGTAAAGAATCTGCCTCCAATGTGGGAGACCTCGGTTCGATCCTTGGGTTGGGAAGATCCCTTGGAGAAGGAATGACTACCCACTCCAGGATTCTGGCCTGGAGAATTCCATGGACAGAGGAGCCTGGCAGGCTATAGTCCATGGGACTACAAAGAGTCTGACATGACTGAGCTACTTTCAAAAAAAAAGAGCATATATAACATTTGAAATATTTCAAATCAGGACAGAACAAGAAATTTTTTTTAAATGGTAGTCATCAGTCCAAGCTTGTCAGTTCTCAATGTGGATTTGAGATTCCAAAATCTTGAGCTGTAATTCCTTTAAACTAATGCTGCTGCTAAGTCGCTTCAGTCGTGTCCGACTCTGTGCGGCCCCATAGATGACAGCCCACCAGGCTCTGCCATCCTTGGGATTCTCCAGGCAAGAACACTGGAGTGGGTTGCCATTTCCTTCTCCAATGCATGAAAATGAAAAGTGAAAGTGAAGTCGCTCAGTTGTGTCCGACGCTCAGCTACCCCATGGACTGCAGCCTACCAGGCTCCTCTGTCCATGGGATTTTCCAGGCAAGAGTACTGGAGTGGGGTGCCATTGCCTTCTCCGTTCCTTTAAACTAGCAGTGTCCTAATCTCTGGAGGGCTCATTAGAATGCCAACCCCACCCCTAGCATGCCTGATTCGGGAGATTAGGGTGGGGCCCAAGCATTTGCTGTCTCTAAGGATGACACTGATCTATTGATCCAGGGACCCTGCTTTGAGAACCACTACGAACCTGTGGCTTCCCTGGTAGCTCAGAGTCTGCCTGCAATGAAGGAAACGTGAGTTCATTCCCTGGGTCAGGAAGATCCCCAGAGAAGGGAATGGCAACACAATCCAGTATTCTTGCCTGGAGAATTCCATGGACAGAAGAGTCTGGTGGGGTACAGTCCATGGAGTCATAAAAGAGTCGGACACAACTTAGCGACTAAAGGACAGCCTTCTGAAAGGGAGGTGGGAGAAGGCAGGGAGCGGCAAGTGTTAAACACCTACTGTGTGCCCCCAGTGCTATGTGAAGTGCTTTAGCTACGCCGAACGCCTCTCTTCCCCTCCTTTTATGCCCTAGGTGGTTTGAGAGCATCACCTGAGCCTGCAGGTGGGATAAGCAAACACAGGCCCCTCTAACTCTCTCAGCAGCCAACCCCTCGAATCTCTCTGGGAACTGATTCCTCTCTCAGCCTCACATCTCTCCTTGGCCTCCCTCCTGCTCATTCCTCCTGGAGGAACATGGGGTGACCTATGAGGCCACTCTCAGAGGTGACCTTTCCCAGTTCGCATGTCCCATTGGAAGAGGCCAGAGTGTCACCCGCTCACAGTCAGGTCTCCAGGCCCTAAAGCCTAGCCGTGGTCAGGCTTTGCTCTGGGGGTCCAGATGCAGGCGAGTGGAGTTGTCCCAGGCCTCCTCACAGGCCACACGGAGCTGGAGTGAACAGGTGAGCGTGTGTGCTGCAGGCAGCCAGTGCAGAGAGGACCCTTGTTTCCGCGGGGAGCCTTGTCCTGGCGCTTACCTGGGGAAAGGCGAACCCCACTTCTCTCGAGGCTGGAGTGCACTCCCCGGGACCAGCAGTCCACCGGGGTTTGTGAGCTTCTGCCGCCAGCCAGGGTGAGGCAAGGAGGGACCTGCATCCCTGAACCTTCCCCCTTGGGCACCCACGGGCTCTCCCCTGGAAAGTGGCTGTGACATCGTCCTCCATGCTCCCTTCCTGCCCCCTTCCACGGACACCCCCTCCCCGTCCAGTTCCTGCATGGCCCAGGCAGACCCAGTGTGACGGACCTCCCAGCCTGAGTGACGTGGGGAGCCCACCGTCTAGACTTCCTCCCCACTGGGCATCTGCTGCTGTCTCGGAAAGCTTTCTGGAAGGTCACCGTGTGTCACTGTCACTCAGCTCCCTCCCAGGAGCAGAGCTGCTCATGTGAACGGAGCCATTGTCATCATAACCTCGACTCGGCTGCAGCCATGACTTTTTTTTTTTTTCATGATTTTTGGTCTCTGAATGAATGTGAATGCTGTTTCCCAGAGGCCAGGCTCAACTGATTCGAGCCCTTTCTGAAAGTGCCATGAGTAATCTGAGTCCTTCCGTAGGTGTTTACGGCAGGTGCATCTTTTGGTCTTTTGAGGTCAGAGGCTAGAGCTCCAGCCCATGTGGGACTTTTCTCTCCAGAACCACTCATCAGAACTTTCCAGAAAGGTCCAATCCTTTTTGTTGATTCTGGGGGCAGACGCTGACTTTTCTAGCCCTGCTTGAGTAAGAAGACAGCTTTCCTGGATCTTCCTGGGTGTCTCTCCTCAAGGCTATAGGTGCACGGAGTAGAGGTGGTAATGGCCACATAACATGGCTTTTGTCCTGCGGTTGGTGGCACCTTGGCCC
The DNA here is from genome assembly GCA_006410875.1 of Neotragus pygmaeus. Taxonomy (NCBI): domain Eukaryota; kingdom Metazoa; phylum Chordata; class Mammalia; order Artiodactyla; family Bovidae; genus Neotragus; species Neotragus pygmaeus. The sequence goes on along the minus strand of SJYV01029015.1, from coordinate 185,554 downwards.
AGGCTCCGTGGTCAGGCTTGCACGGAGCACACCCTCCCTGGGTGCTCCCACCACTGAAGCATGTTCTTGAGCCCTTACTCACGAAGCACAAACCCCAGTTAGCAGACAGAGCGTGGCAGCCACTCAACCTGGCTGCAGAAGCTGTGTCCTGATCTAATAGCCCATTGCTCAGGCCTCCTTCTCTTGCAAAATCCTCAGCTGCACCCAGTGCTGTGTGAGGCGGGGAGGCGGAGGGAGGGAGCTTATTTGATCTGCAGGTGAAAGGAGGCTTTATAAATAGGTCACCTTGTTCCACATCCTGAATTTTGTTCTTTCCCCATCACGTGCTGAAACAATGGTTTTACTGTTCTGGGGGCAGTCGGACGCACTGAGGGGGAACTGAGCTGGAAGCGGGGTGGGGTGTTCGCCTGCCATGCCACAGTGGCCGCCTCTGTGTGTCCCCTGCCTCCCCACCCCGTCCCATCCATTTGTCACCTATCACCTTGGACGTGTCTCCAACAGAGGGTATTGCTCGCTCAACAAACATTTTTTGTCTTTAACAATGAAACAAAAGGGTAATTTTTAGCAGTACCAATTGATCCGCAAGTGCTTTTTTGGAAGGCAGAACTGCGGAGCTGCTGATTTAATTGAAGGGACGGTGTCGCATTCCCAGCAGGTGCTGAGGGCGCTGTCCCAGCTGAGTCAAGGTTGGTGGCTTTGCCTCTCTCCAGCCTCTGCCCCCTGGAGGTCCTCCTTCCTCATCCCCCGACCTGGCCTTGGCAGAGCACAGAACCCCATATAGCCACCATGGCTGGATTTCCCATCTGAGGATGGCACAGGTCTTTTCTTGTTTGGAGCCCACGGAGACAGATTATTGTTTTTCAGTCACTCAGTCGTGTCTGACTCTTTGCAACCCCATGGACTGCAGCATGCCAGGCTTCCCTGTCCTTCAGTATCTCCCGGAGTTTGTTCAAACTCATGTCCGTTGAGTCAGTGATGCCTTCCAACTGTCTCATTTTCTGTTGCCCCTTCTCCTCCTACCTTCAGTCTTTCCCAGCTTCAAGGTCTTTTCCAATGAGTCAGCTCTTCGCATCAGGTGGTCAAAGTATTGAAACTTCAGCTTCAGCATCAGTCCTTCCAATGAATATTCAGAGTTTATTTCCTTTAGGAATAACAAATAGCTACCCCATTTTTGCTGGGAAAAAATAAAATTTGGGATGTAAAAGCAGTGCAATTAGAAGTCTTGGGAAAACTTAGTGTAGAAATACTGTCCTCTTTTGGGGAGATGGCTCCAGAGCTGTAACTGGGAATTCTTGTCCTGTATTTTAAATGCCCTGCTGTCTCCTTCATGTATATCTTCCTGGATAAATTAAGCATTTATCCTGTGCTTGCTTTATAAGAAGTGCCACACGTGGAAAGACTTTAGAAGTTGCTTTGGGAACAACTTGCTCTTGTGAATGTAGTGTGTTAAATCAGTATTTGTCCACCTTTTTATTCTTTTTTGTGTGCTTAAACCTCCTTTTCACTGCAAACCAGAATACATGCATTAAATTTTTTTTCAATTCAAAGAGTCCTTAAAGTTAACGCATCCCGCCCCCACACTCCAGGATTAACTGTTGTGACAGTTTTGGTGTTTATTCTTCTAGATCTTTCTCTATGCTTACAGACAAATGTGCACAGGTAGCATTAAAAATTCTGTTCTTACAAACACCAGTTCGTGCTCTGCATGTTGTTCTCCCATTTGTTTTTTAAAATATAACAGTGTCACCTTACATGTTACGCTAAGTCCGCACATCTGAGGGGCCACCTCCTTCTCTCCACGGCTGCTGGAGGTCATGGTGCAGTGGACATCTTTGCCCACATGTCCCTGTGCAGGGCTGTAGGGTTTCACAGACGAGACCCCTGGAAGAGTGGTCAGTGGGTGACTGCGGCATGTTTTACACCTGACTGGAGGCTGTTATGTGGCACCTATGTGCCGAGAAGCATGTCCCAGGTGGAGTCTGTCTGTCTGGGATACATGCCCACACCTGTATGCAAACAGCCCTTTCCCCACATCTTCTCCTGTTCCTTGTGCATCCCACAAGGCTCGGTGGTCCCTCTGTCACCAATAGAATTACTTTCCTCTTGCATAGTGAAAACCGTGGGGGTATCCAACAGGTGTTCTCAACCACGTGTGCCCAGGAGACAGATATCAGTGTGCCCTTCCCTCCTGCTTCAAAGAGGATTGCTGCCTTAGATCAGTAAAGGCTGGGTACCCTTCCCCCGGCGCAGGTCTTGGATTCCCAGACAGTGGGCTTCAGATATGCTTCTGACTCCTCCCCACTCACTGTGGGTCACTGTCCAGCTCTGGGCTTCCTTCTTGGCACGTCCTCCAATTCTGGATCTAGTTCCCCTGCCCTCTGAGAGCTGAGAGCCCACCTGGAGGAGCCCAAGAAGCTGGAGGGAAGGTGCTGTGTGAGGCTTTGGTCTTCCTCTCGGTGGAGAGCTGTGACTCCCAGCAAATTCTCTCTGAAGCCAGGCTTTGGGATAGAAGTGCTGTTCCCCAGACCATAAGACAAGAGCACATAACTGGCTGCTGGTGGTGAGAGTGGGAGGGGTTCATCCACTTAGCGCTGGGGGTCCACCTGGAATTCCATTGTGAATGGGCAGCTCTGGTGGGTTCTTAGAGTCCCGGACCACCCCATCCCAGGAAAGACACTATGTGGAAGGCTTTTGCCCATTAGATTGTACGAGACACATCCCCTTTCACAGTGAACCATGAGCTGACTTTTATCCCAGCAAGGATGATGGGTGTGCCATCAGGTGGGAGGGGCGTGTTCACAGTAGGTGGAAAATGTCCAACCAAGTCAACCACAGGGCTTTGAAGACGTCCCTCCCCTCTGTTCCAGAGCTTTTTTGTTTAATGTTTATTTTTAATTTTTTTAATATTTGTTTATTTGGCTGTGTCGGATCTTTGTTGCAGCACTTGGGATCTTTAGTTGTGGCATGTGGGATCTTAGTTCCCTGACCAGGGATCAAACCCCAGCTCCTGGCACAGGGAGTGTGGCGTCCTAGCCACTGGACCACCAGGGAAGTCCCTATCTCAGAACTTTTGATCTCATTCACTCTCCTGAAAGCAAATGCAGACTCCATGAGGCCTTGCCAGGCTTCTAGTATGGCGTGTGTGTGTGTGTGCGTGCGCGCACGTGTGTGTGAGAGCTGTATCCCTCTGTGTCCCTCCTCAGGGGAAAGCGAGTGCATCTGCAGTGCCAGTGTGTGAATCGCGGTGTTCCCGCCTGCGACTGTGACTGCCCACCACTCCTGCTTTCCCCACGCCCACCCCCATACCCCCCGGGGTATGAGAGGAGATGGAACNGATATTATAACAAATAAAATAAAGACCTAAAAAAAACAAAGAGGTTCAGGCCATGGCTGTTTTTTAGACATTAACAGGGTGCTTAGCTCTGCTGCTTTGGTTGGTATTTACTATAATGCACTTCAGGTTTGTTTAGCTGTCTCTTATTTTATAAGTATTCCAGTCTTTTACCGAGGACTTCCCTGGTGGCTCAGACATTAAGCGTCTATCTACAATGTGGGAGGCCTGGGTTCGATCCCTGGGTTGGGAAGATCCCTTGGAGAAGGAAATGACAATCCACTCCAGGACTACTGCCTGAAAAATCCCATGGACAGAGGAGCCTGGTAGGCTACAGTCCATGGGGTCGCAAAGAGTTGGACACGACTGAGCGACTTCACTTCACTTCACTTCCTTCCCGTCTTTTACCATTACTACTGGGGCTTCCCTTGTAGCTCAGCTGGTGAAGAATCCTCTTGTAATCCGGGTGACCTGAACTTGATCCCTGGGTTGGAAAGATACCCTAGAGAAGGAAACAGCTACTCACTCCAGGATTTTTACCTGGAGATTTCCATGGTCAGATAAGCCTGGCAGGCTACAGTCCATGGGGTTGCAAAGAGTGGGACACAACCAAGCGACTTTCGCTATTGTCACATTTATAGCTCACTAGCCATCCACGCATGTAATGAAAAAAAAAGAGATTCTTTGACCAAAAACGTCTACAAAACTCACTTAAATCCACATTCTTCTCTTTACTTTTGAGATATAAGTAGGAAATATTTCCCAGTCTCAGTTACTGTCAGGTGTAACCAAGTTTATGAGTAGAAGAGATGTGTGCATTTCAAGATCAAGCTAATGTGCCTTCACTTTCTCTCCCCTTCACTGGCTAAATGCAAATGATGATGGGACCCTAAGGTATTTCAGACTAGATAGAAGGAACCTGGATCCCTGAACCACTTAGTGAGAAGAATCCAATGTTGTTTGGAACATCTCTTATTTACGTGAGTAAAAATTAAACTTCCACTGTGATTGTCACTATATATTTTTGAGACTATTTGTCATATCAGTTAGCTTCCTTTACCAGAGAGATCAACTTGGACAATTTTATTAATGGGGCATTCTTATTAATACTGAAATAGAAAAGAGTAAAGCCGCTAAAGTTGTGACTGTGATGTGTATATTGTTGCAAATATGAAAAAAAAGCCATAGAGGATTTCTGAATTGGTTTAAATGCTAAAGAAATAAACTCCTAGTGCCAGATAGAGTTACTAACAAGTATTTTTTTAATTTGGTAAAAGTCTCAGCTTTCCCCAGGCCCTACTTTCTAATCTAATCCTGAGTATTGAACTTCAAGGCTATAATTGTCCTTGCAGGTCTATTCTTGACAAGGTGCATCTGTCCCTGAAAGTCTATTTTTGACTTTGGGACTTTTGTGAGTAAGAAAGGGGATTTTCTACTGACTTCAGATAGGATTTGGTAGGTTTCAGCCCCTCTTGTATGATCCTTCCTTTGTTGCCCTTTAATAATTATTTGCCTTTGGTTTCATAAATACCCTTGCACAGCTAACTTTAACTTATTTTTACTAATTGTATTCTGTAGCCAGTTCTAAGGATGACTCTCATTTTGGCTAAGCTGACGTTTTTAGCATTTGTGGAGCTCTCATTGAGTGATCTAGAATATAGTTGCTGTCAGTAATGTCTGGTTGCTATGATGTTTGTTCACGTTATTTATACAGACTCTTCCAAGACTGAGTCAGATAGCTTCTTACTGCTTTAAGGATAGGACTGCCATTTCCTATCTGAGTGTAGCTGCTATTCTTAGATCTTCTGTAAAGTGCACATTACTGAGTTCAGCTAATGAGAGACTTTTTAGTTACTTGTAAATCCACTTCTTGAATTTCTGTTCGATGTTGAATCATGTTGCCAGTGTCAGAGAGGAGTGGCCGGAAATATGAAAGAAGGCTAGACTGAAATTTAGGCAACTTGGGTTCAATTCAGACCTACCACTTACCAGTTAAGTATATTCCTGATATTTTATCTCTGCTAAAAACTAGGAATAAAAATACTTCTTCCTGCAAGTTGAGAACTAACTTGAATTGCTTCAAGGACTAAATCATGAAGCATTTAACAGATGTTTTACAAATAAATAATAATAAGTATGTGTGTGTGTTGAGTTGTTTCAGTCGTGTCTGACTCTTTGCAACCATATGGACTGTAGCCCACCAGATTCCTCTGTCCATGGGATTCTCCAGGCAAGAATACTAGAGTGGGTTGCCATTTCCTTTTTCAATAATAATAAATATAGTTATAATGTTCCTGAATTTCCTATAGTATATACTTAGAGTACATGCTATTTTAAATACATGGTAATGATATATAAGAAATTCAGAAAATATACATGGAAGTTCAGTCTCTCATCTTGTATACTGTGAAATCTGTTTCTCTTTAATCAAATAATTGCTCTGGCCTTTATTTTTCACATCTTTTCTAAACAAAGACACAAAATAAAGAAAGGACATCAAGTAGTTGAGGAACGTTGTGATGAATCCTGGGGGCCCAGTGAATTTCAGCAGCAGACAGTCTCTAAGGTCTACTGGCCTCGGACACATCTGTTTGTCTGTTTCATAGCCTCTTCGTGTACAGAATATTGCTTTGGAGGGATAACTTCGTAGTTGAGCAGCAAGGCCTCCTGTCTTGGGTTATGAGCTGAGACATTTTAGATGATTACCACAATCAAGAGAATAGGCAAACACTGTGAACCCAATCCAGCAGGAGCCATGAATAAATTACATACCATGAAAGCTTTTTTGAGAACTGAGTTTTCCAAAACCCTTTCTTCACTTTATGCTCCATTTCTTTTAGCTGCTTCTTTTTCTTTTCTCCTGCTTTAGAAATGCTGAGGGTTTTTTCCTATGATGCATTTGATTAAAAAAATAACATGGACTCTGTAGATGAGGCAAAAATGAGATACTCTATTTTTCAGAAATGGCAATTGGCTTATGATACCATTCTGTGTTGTAAGATATCTCACAGGTTTAACTTTAACATTGTACACCAGTCATCTAACTTGCTCATAGCATGGTTCCAAACACATAGAAAACATTTAATATGTAATTTTGAATACATTAATGATATACAGTATTCAGAATTATTGCTTGTTTTTTTTCTACATACTTCCAAAAGTGATACAGGAAATTGTCACATCATAATTTTTTTTTCAGACAAAAGACCTATGCTTCAGATAACTAGATACTTTTATAAAGATTCACTGAAAAATATATCTATTTCCTGAAGGATAGAATAGATTTTACTATAGCAGCTTTAGCATACTTCCAATAATTAATTTAAAATTTATTTACTTATTTGAGGCAGATAAATATTTGCCTGAAAACTTAATCTCAAATAAAATGAAGGAACTTCATTAAGAAGAGGAGCTAGCCTTCTGTTTGCAGAATAGACTTTTAAAGAAAATACTTGCCATTCAGAAGATGGTTATTTTCTGTAATTTTTTTGGAAAAAATTCCTAAGATTATTTCATTTTCTAAATTGTATCATAGAGATACCTTGGATATCCTTTGTGGAAGATTTTCTTTAATACCATATCTTAACTCTAGACTATTAAAATATTTGATTGAGTAACTTAACACTAGAAATATATTTATCCCAGTTCTGGAGCTTGGAAAGTTCCAGATCAAGGTGCCAATTGATTGGGTTCCTGGTGGGGGCCCTTTACCTTGCTTGCAGACAACTACCCTCTTGCTATATCTTTGCACGGTGACGGGAAAAGGAGGGAAGGAAATATGGTATCATTTTTTATAAGGGAACTAACCCATCTTGGGGGTCCACCCTCATGACCTCATTTAACCTTAATTATCTTCCATAGGCCTAGCCTCCTAATATTAATACCATTGCATAACGTTTTAGGGCTTCAACATATGAATTTGGGAAGATGAAACAAAATTTACTTTGTAGCATATCACCAGGGAACCTGTGATATCACTTTCAGTTCAGTTCAGTTACTCAGTCGTGTCCAACACAGTGACCCCATGGACTGCAGCATGCTAGGCTTCCCTGTCTATCACCGACTCCTGGAGCTTGCTCAAACTCATGTCCATAGAGCTGTTGATATCATCCTACTATCTCATCCTCTTTCAACCCCTTCTCCTCCTGCCTTCAATCTTTCCTAGCAGCAGGGTCTTTTCTAATGAGTCAGTTCTTTGCATCAGGTGGCCAAAGTATTGGAGCTTCAGCATCAGTCCTTTCTACTGAAGGAGAAATGGCCACATCATGGTTAATGGCAAATGTTCATATACAACAAAGCAAGTTTATAAGAACTTCTAAAAGTTGTTCCTTGAGAAATTTAATCAAGGTTATCTAGTAATTTACAAAAAGAATCAGGCAGACTTTTCAAATTTTATATTGTAAAGTTAACACAAAATAATAATAGTGTAACTATCAGTAATGGTCCTTGAATTAAGTAAATAAAGCAGAAAATTAATAACATTGCTTCCCTTACCATGGTTACTTTTGTAACTTTCTATTTATGGCTAATGATGCTGGTTTTCCATTTAAGGCATTGATTTAACAATTCCTTTTGAAAGCTCAACTTAATTCTAAGTAATTTGTTTTCAGTTTAGTTCAGTCACTCAGTTGTGTCTGACTCTTTGTAACCCCATGGACGGCAGCACACCAGGCTTTCTTGTCCATCACCAACTCCTGGAGCTTGCTTAAACTCATGTCCATTGAGTCAGTGATGCCATCCAGCTATTTCATCCTCTGTCATTCCCTTCTCCTGCCTTCTATCTTTCCCCAAATCACAGTCTTTTCCAGTGAGTTAGTTCTTTGTATCAGGGGGCCAAAATATTGCAGTTTCAGCTTTCAGCATCAGTCCTAATGGCTATTCAGGACTGATTTCCTTTAGGATTGACTGGTTTGATCTCCTTGCAGTCAAAGTAGCTCTTAAAAGTCTTTTCCAACACCACAGTTCAACAGCATCAATTCTTCAGCACTCAGTTTTCTTTATGGTCCAATTCTCCCATTCATACATGACTAATGAAAAAGCCATAGCTTTGACTATATTGACCTTTTTTGGCAAGGTAATGTCTCTGCTTTTTAATAAAAATAATGCTTTTTTTGTTTTCAAAAAGCAAAAAGTCATTAAAAACATATTAAATACATTTTTAATTATGACAAAATCCTTATGTTTGTATTTTACAAAATAAAGTAGAGGAATACTGGATTATCATAAAGTGTTTCTTTTAAAAACACCCCTCCCAAATTCTTTTTTTTCTTTTGCCTTTTTGCAAACCTCAGCTATTCTTAGGATGACAGCTCTTATTAACTCAAGATTTCATTTGTTGCACTATAAGATCATTTCACCTTTTTTCCCATCATGATTACCACTGCCCCCTCTTATACACATGCAACCATGTTACCTGCTATTGGAATTATGGAAAAATATATAAAGTCAACTTTACAGCCCCATTGGGTTGGTAAAACATATCTGCAAGAGAGAATAATTATTATGAATTGTGCTTTACCCAGTTGCAAAATATTAGGAAAATGATAATCCTAACTGCCCACATTCAATATGTACATTTGGTTGTCTTTAACAGTTGCCTAAAACTTATGAAAGGATGATCACCAAATCATAAACTCTTCTAAATATGTTTACTTTGATCTGAAATTCTAACCTTTAAAATAATTTATAAAAAGCATCATTTTATGTAAGTTAAAGATTTACAAGAAATGGTGCATGTGTGTTAAGTCGCTTTTAGTTCAATTCAGTTGCTCAGTCGTGTCTGACTCTTTGCGACCTCATGAATCACAGCACACCAGGCCTCCCTGTCCATCACCAACTCCCGGAGTTGACTCAAACTCATGTCCATACAGTCAGTGATGCCATCNCGAGATCCTGGATCATCTTCACTATCATTATACTAAATTCTTTTTTTGGAAGGTTGCCTATCTCCACTTCATTTAGTTGTTTTTCTGGGATTTTATCTTGTCCCTTTATCTGGGACATAACTTTCTGCTTTTTCATTATGGTTAACTTTCTGTAGTATGTTTTGTGAGACTATGCTTCTTGCCTCTTCTGTCTGCCCTCTGATGGCTGAGGCCAAGAGGCTTGTGTAGCCTTCTTGATGGGAGGGGTTGGATGGGAAAAAGTGGGTCTTGCTCTGGTGGGCAGGACCTTGCTCAGTAAAGCTTTAATCCAATTATCTACTGATGGGTGGGGTCACTCTCCCTCCCAGCGTCCCAGCCCTGGGCTCTATGGTAGGGTTAATGGTGAAGTCGAAGAGGGTTTATGCCAAAGGGGACCTTCCAGCACCCCCATCCCTGTGGTGAGCCCCTGCTGACCCACACCGCCACAGGAGGCCCTCCAACATAGCAGGTAGTGGTGGTTCAGTCTCCTGTGGAGACACTGTTCCTCTTCTCTGGGTCTTGGTGCATGCAAAATTTTGTTTGTGCCCTCCAAGACTGGAGTCTCTGGTTCCCCAGCCCTCTGGAAGGCCTATAATCAAACGCTGCTGGCCCTCAAGGCCAGATTTGCTGGGGATTCCCAGTCCTTTAGTCAGATCCCCAGGCTGGGAAGCATGACGTGGGGTTCAAAATGTTCACAACAGTGCAAGAACTCCTTTGACATTATTGTTCGCTANACTCTCTCCACCTGCTGTCGTGGGTGGGGTGGGGCGGGATCTTTGACCCCATGAGATTCAGGGACAGAGGCCCTTCCTGCTATGATTCTTGAGCCAGCTGACAAGAGGGTGATAGGCTGGAGGGTGAGAAGTATAACCTGCTTGCTGAGATAAGGGGGTCCAAGCACTCCCACATGGGCATTTGCCAAGAGCCTGCCTCCCAGGACCCCTGGCCACCTTGAGGATGGGGCAGCTCTGGGGATCTTGTCCCAGCTGATGAGAGGAAGACAGCTCCAGGGCAGCCAGAGACCAGATCGAAAGCCAGTCTCACTGCAGATCCCTCCCGTCCTCCTGGTCCTGTGGGTCCCTAGGTGCCCGGTGGGGAGGCCAGTGGTCCCAGGTTGCCAGATCTTCTGCAGCCAGTCCCTGCCCTCGTCCCCTGGCAGACGCTTCATCTTGCACCTCAGAGGGAAAATGACACACCAACTGCCGCCCCACACTGGGCTCCCTTGTGTTGCTCTTGTCCCAGGCACCATCGTGCTCCTGGGAACAAGTGACCCTGTGATGCTTCTCCAGCAGCCAGGCACCCATGGCCTCTTGCCCAGCTCCTCTGTGTCCTCGTTTAGTCCTGCTTATGTAGCCAGGAGTCTGCCTGCTCCCTTGTCTGGTCAGTCCTGGGAGAGCATGAGAGTGTGCATGCTCAGTCATGTCCGACTCTTTGTGACCCCATCGACTGTAGCCCACCAGGCTCCTCCATCCATGGGATTCTCCAGGCAAGAATACTGGAGTGGGTTTCCATGTCTTCCTCCAAGGGATCTTCCCTACCCATGGATCGAACCCATGTCCCTTGCATCTCCTGCACTGGGAGGTGGGTTCTTTACCGCTGAGTCACCTGGGAAGCTAGTCTTCGGAGCCTATCCCCCAAACTAGGCAGCCAAGAGTCCCTCCCGTGGGCCAGGGGAGTGGGGGGTAGGGGTTGTGATGGCAGGAAGCACCCTCTCTCTTGAGTGAGGCTCAGGAAACCAAAATAGCTCGTGGTTTCCCCTTCTCCAAGGTGGACATGGGGACTGGAGTGGGGGTGGTGACCAGAGGCCTATCCGTCCTACATTTCAGCCCCTCCTCCCAGTGCTGCCGATGGAGAGGACAGACAGCAGACTCTCCCCTCCAGCCCGTGGCTCTGATCTCTCTTAAAGGACACAGGGATGGTGTAGCCTGGGCGGAAATGAGTCGACTTGGAGTCGGACTTCTTTCCCAGATGGGCTGTGGGGACTGGAGAAGCCAAACACTAGACACCAGTTGAAGAATATGGGTGGGAGAGGATGGCTGTCTAAAGGTGGGTCCAGAACCACCCAGGGGTGGCAGTGAGGGCCCTGTACCCACCTGATTCTGGGCCAGTTGGGTGGGGGCATTGCTGGAGCCACTGAGTCAGGAGTTTTATGCCCACCCTGAGGTTCCCTTTCCTAGTGTGAACTGGTAGTACATCCTTGGAGGTGGCTGTGCTGGAAGAGAGAGGAGGGACTGGGAATCAGCATCTCAAACGGTTTCTGCTGCCAAGCAGGGATTCACCTGCCCTCCAAACAGCAGGTGCTGGGAGTAAGCCTCCCTTTGCTTTGACCAGAGAAGACACCCACTGCCCTGAGCCGACCTTGAGATCAGGCCAACTTGGCCTTCCGCCCTGAGAAACAGTGATGAGTTGGTGAGCCTCAGGCTGGACACCTGACACAGTTGGGCATAACACCTACCTCCAAGCCCACCTCTCCACACAGACTTCCAGGTGCACGGCCCCCTCCTTTATGCTAACCTAGCTGCAGGACAGAGGGAATGTCACTCGGTGCAGAGGCTTCGGTCTGCCCGGAATCAGATGTGATGGGAGGGACATGCCTGTGTGATGTTATGAACCTCCTGGGTTTCTCCCCTTCTCTCTGCACCCCCAGCTCACCTGTTTCTCCTTTCATCCCCTAGGCAGTACCGGATGCTCCGCATCACCTAGCGCCTCCCTTAGGAGTGCCATCCCGGCCTGATTGGAAACTGGAGAAGCTGCCCCGCCATTGATGAGTTTGTCTTGGGCGTCGGTGACCAGGTGAAACGGGAGGCCGACATGGGGCAGAAGGTCACCGGAGGGATCAAGACGGTGGACATGAGGGACCCCACGTACCGGCCCTTAAAGCAGGAGCTCCAGGGTCTGGACTATTGCAAGCCCACCCGCCTGGACCTGCTGCTGGACATGCCTCCCGTGTCCTACGACGTCCAGCTGCTCCACTCCTGGAACAACAATGACCGCTCACTCAATGTCTTCGTGAAGGAGGACGATAAACTCATCTTCCACCGGCATCCGGTGGCCCAGAGCACGGATGCCATCAGGGGCAAAGTTGGGTACACGCGCGGGCTACACGTATGGCAGATCACATGGGCCATGAGGCAGCGGGGCACCCACGCTGTGGTGGGGGTGGCAACGGCAGACGCCCCCCTGCACTCTGTGGGGTACACAACACTCGTGGGGAATAACCACGAGTCCTGGGGCTGGGACTTGGGGCGCAACCGGCTCTACCATGATGGCAAAAACCAGCCAAGCAAGACGTACCCGGCCTTTCTGGAGCCGGACGAGACGTTCATTGTCCCCGACTCCTTCCTGGTGGCCCTGGATATGGACGACGGGACCCTGAGCTTCATTGTGGATGGACAGTACATGGGAGTAGCTTTTCGGGGACTCAAGGGCAAAAAACTGTATCCTGTAGTGAGTGCCGTCTGGGGCCACTGTGAGATCCGCATGCGCTACTTGAATGGACTCGACCGTAAGTGTCCTCAGCTCTGTTTTTGGTGGTGGTGTCCCTGGCCTCCCTGTACCCTGCTGGTCCTGGCTGGGCCCAGCTAAAAATTTACAGTTGTTGCATTTCCATGTCTTTAAGTAGACACCCCAACTTTCAGATCCTTAGACTCTTGCCTTGCCTCTGATTAGATGGGATTTCTAGCTAGAGTCTGCAGATTACATGGCAGCACCTCATGGCTGGATGGTGGATGGATGGATGGATGGATGGATAGATAGTTGAGTGGGTGAGTGACTAATAAAGGATGAATAAGTAAAGGAGTGGATGGGTGGGTAGGTGGGTGGTTGAGTAGATGGGTGGGTGGATGGATGGTTGAATGAATGAAAGGATCAGTGGATGGACGAACTTTGACAGATGAGGTTTGTTTCTGGTTGACCTGCTTCCAGGTTTGATCTGCAGTTGATCACCTTCTAGCACAGTAACCATCATATTATTGAGCTGGGCTTTGCGTCCTGGGGGTACTAGGGCTGCCCACACAGCGAAAGCCAGCGACCTCTCATTCATTCGACAGCAGATGCCCCCTGTACTCCATGGGGTACACATGTTTCTCTTTGGAGCCCTCTGCTGCCCATCTTGCCCTTGCTGCTCCTGGCAGGCTCTGACAGGGTGAGGGCAGTGAGCCCACAGCCAGGTGGGGTGTCCACCTCACCTGTGTAGCCCAGCACTGTAGGTCCTCCTGGTCCTCCTGGCAGGTGTGCATCCAGCAGGTAACCTCCCTGAGGAAGTCACCCAGACCTGGTCTAGGGAACCAGCAGGGCCGGTTCTGTGAGTCCATCTCTCCACAAGTCAGGCTAGAAGGTTCACAGCCACATCTACCCTGTGCAGGGATGGGCAGGGATTGGGAGCCCGGGACCCAGGGTCTCAGGGGACCCTGGCCTGTAGTCCTGCTTATCTCTTCCTAGTAGAGAGTGACCACAGCCCCAGGGAGTTCAATGCCATCCCCTTTTTTTTGTGATATTTATTTATTGGGCTGCACTGAGTCTTAGTTGTGGCATGTGGCGTCTTCAGTCTTCGTTGCAGCACGCAGAATCTCTGGTCGCAGCGTGCAAACTCTTAGTTGCAGCATGTGGGATCTAGTTCCCTGACCAGGGATTGAACCCTGCCTCCAAGCATTAGGAGCTCAGGGTCTTAGCCACTGGACCACAAGGAAGTCCTTTAATGCCTGCTCTGTGCAGACAGATGAGTGAACTGTTGGGTCCAGGCTTCTGAGACTGGATCTCTCCAAGAACAGGGCAGCCCTGGCCCCTCTGGAAGCAGGTCCATCGCTGCCGATGCCGGGAGTGCACGGCTTCACTGCTCACATGCCCAGCTCCGGGACAGAATGCAGACCTCAGAGCGGCTGGGAGGGGCCTGTTCCCCCATGGTGAATCAGGGCGTGCATGAACAGAACTGTTCCCCTGCTGAATCAGGACAAGGCTTGGCGGTGGTTTCTGCCAGAGCAGTCCTGGAGGCCCAGATGGGCGTGATCGATCAATGCCCTGTCAGTTCTGCGTTAGATGGGAGGTCAGATGTCTTTGCAATTTTTCTTGTTTGGGAAACTGAGAGGGATGGAGACGGAGGGGAATAGCATGGGCATGTGTTATGAGAAGCCCACCCCTGAGCTGGACCCTGGGTGGAGGAGGGAGACTGGAAGTGCCCAGAGGCTTGAGCCCCCTCCACACTCTTGGTGTCTAATGAGGACACTCCTCTTTCCCCACCATAACGCCAGGCAGTGCCAGAGCCCCGTTGGCTTCTTGCCTTCTACTCTCCTAATCAGACATGAATGGGCCCCACTCTGCACTGCTGGCTGGCTTAGGAGGATCCAGATGGGAAACCTGTGAGGGTAAGGCAGCAACCCTAGCCTCTGCAGTGTGTTTGATCTTATGTCCTAAAAGGGTCACTTTGGCTGCTGTGTAGAAATGGGCGGTGGGGGCAGGAGAGGCCACCTGGAGGCCAGGGAGGAGCCCTGATGGTTGTCCAGAGGAAAGGTGGAGGTGGGGACGAGGGCCAGGGTGGGCACCGTGGACGTGGGGAAGTGACATTTGTGATGCTCACCCAGCATGTCACAGTGACTCTGCAGGTCTGGAGACAGGACAGTGGTCAGTGGAGATGGAGCTGAAAGCTCTAACCCTGGATGAGGTCACCAAGGAAAGGAAGGAGGAGAGGGCTGAGGCTCAGCCCTGGGGCGAGTCGTTGTTTAGGGTGGATGATGAGGAAAGAAAAGTGGAGTAGCTGAAGGGCTGGGGGGAGGAGTAGTGTTCTGGACACCAAATGAAAAAAAGGACAAAGTCAGACCAAGTCAAGTACACTCAGCCAAGTCAAGTACACTCAAGACTTGTCCATCAGCTTTGGCAGTGAGGCGATCGCTGGTGACCCTGATGAGGGTCATCTGGATAGGGTGGGTTCAAAAGCCTGAGGAAGGGGCTGGTGTAGAGAGGAGGGTGGTGTGATTCTTTCCTGGGGCCACCAGAACAAATGACTACCAACTGGGAGGCTTAAAGTAACAGAAATGGTGTTTCATTTCAGTTCAGGAGGCCAGTATCTGAAACCAAGGTGTGGGCAGGGCCAGCTCCTTCTCAGGGCTCTGAGAGTCTGTCCTGTCCCAGCACTTGGTCTGTGGATGCATCACCCAGTCTTTGCCTCCGCGGTCATGTGGCCTCTGGCTGTGATCTCTTCTTATAAGGACAGGGTTCATCCGACTCCAGGATGTGTGAGTGGTCAGTCACTCAGTCGTGTCTGACTATGTGTGACTTTATGGACCGCAGTAGCCCACCAGGCTCCTCTGTCCATGGGATTTTCCAGGCAAAAATACTGGGGTGGGTTGCCATGCCCTCCTCCAGGGGATCTTTCCGACCTAGGGATAGAACCCGAGTCTCCTGTGGCTCCTGCATTGCAGGCGGATTCTTCACCGCTGAGCCACCAGGGAAGCCTTACTCCAGTGTGATCTCATGTTAACCAGTTACATCTCCAAAGACCCTGTCTCCAATAGGGTCACATTCTGAGGTTTTCAGATGGACTTGAATTTGGTGGGAGGGGTGCGGTCCCACCCACATTTTCTTCCCCTCCCTGGGCTGCTGCCTTCGGGGGAAGATGAGGCAGTAAGAGACAGAGCCCAGAGTTCGGATGGTGGGTATCTGTCAGGTGAGGTCAAAGGGCACCCAAGTCCCCTGCCCAGGAGGGTTTGCTTTACTCCCCAAGGCAGCTGAGGAAGAAGGGATGTCAGAGTCCACCCAGGGAACAGGGTGTGACAGGCAGCTTCTTGGTGTCAGGCCTGGCCTGGGCTCTGCAGTCTTCGAGGTGACTCTGGGCTCTGCGGTCTTCGAGCAGTCTTCTTACTGCTCCCTGGGTCGTCTGGAAAGTCCACTCCCTCCTTCTCCACCCAGTCCCACTTCACTCGGCTGCCCGGTGCTGACCTCACCAGGGAGCAGCTGTTTGCAGAGCGGGTCAGCCGGAGTTGTCAGAGTCCTGTGCACCCCCTCCCCCGCCTCCCCCCACCCTGGGTGCCGCAGTGGGCATTTTGTCCTCCTAGTCTGCCTTCCCCCGAACGCCAGGTGGACCCTCCCCGGAAGAGTCCCTGCCCCAGTGCTGGGACCCTGGGCTGAGCTGGCCTGGACAGGGCCAAAGCAAAGGCTGTGTGTCCTTGCATGACCTCCACCACTGTCCAACCACCTCTGATCACAGACCACTTGTTCTGACTCTTCCTTGGGGCTCAAGGTCTCTGGGGCTGAGGCTGCAACCAGAGGGGCTGCTGTGTCATCTTGCCCTTTTTTGGGAAGAAGGGGCAGCAATGGCCACTGAAGCGGGGAGACAGGGCCCAGTTTGGCTCCTAGGCCTGCCCGCCCCACTCCCTGGAGATGCAGAAGGAAAGGCCTATTTTTTTTTTTTTTTTTTTTAAGCTGTGCTATGTCTTCGTTGCTGTGAGGGCTTTCTCCAGTTGCAGTGAGCAGGGGCTACTCTCTAGTTTCGGTGCTTGGGCTTTTCTTTTTTTTCTTTTTTTTAATTAATTTATTTATTTTTTAAATTTTACTTTACAATACTCTATTGGCTTTGCCATNGGGCTTTCTCCAGTTGCAGTGAGCAGGGGCTACTCTCTAGTTTCGGTGCTTGGGCTTTTCTTTTTTTTCTTTTTTTTAATTAATTTATTTATTTTTTAAATTTTACTTTACAATACTCTATTGGCTTTGCCATACATCGACATGATGGTTTCTCTTGTTGCAGAACACGGGTTCTAGGGCACGGTGGGCTTCAGTAGTTGCGACTCTAGAGCACAGGCTCAATAGTTGTGCTGCACAGGCTTAGTTTCTCTGCAGGATGTGGGATCTTCCTGGATTAGGGATCAAACTCGTATCTCCTGCGCTGGCAGGTGGATTCTTTACCACTTACCCCAGCCCTATTTTTCTTTTTTAATATTTGTTTGTTTGGCTGCACCAGGTCTTAGTTGTGGCCTGTGGGATCTAGCTCCCTGACTAGGAATTGAACCTGGGCCCCCTGCATTAGGAGCATGAAGTCTTAGCCAGTGGACCACAGAGAAGTCCCAGGAAAGGCTTATTTTCAAGCAGCAGACCAGCTGTCACTCAAAGGAGAGTCCTCCTGTACCTCTCCCCACAACTTTTAATGGCGCCTCCCATTAAGGAAGCATTTCCTTGCAGTTCAGCATTTTCAAATTCTTTCTTTGGTTCCCAGGACCCGGGAGCCGTGAAGGTGGTGGGTGGAAACGTCTCTGAACCGGGCACTTCCTGACTTGAGACGTACATCCTTGACCTCACAGACCCAAAGTCCATTCACCGCCCGTGGACTGGACACAGAACCAGGCTCTGGGGCTGTGGGTGGGCATCTCTTGGAGAACTAGGAGGTGACCCTGGCCATGCGTGTTCAAATCGGCCACCAGGTGGTTGCTCGTCCTGGAGATGTGGCTGTGGACACGTGGCCTTGACCAGTTCCTTGTCCTTCTGCCCCCATAAATAGCGCTGGCTTCACTTCCTGATTCCTGAGCCATACTCCGTGCAGATGGAGCCAGATACAGACCCTACAGCCTGGCACTCCCCACCCTGGGCAAAAGGACTGAGGTTGGGAAGACCTTCTGGGTCCTGGTCGTGACCAACCAGAGTCTGTGGGACAGATGTTTTTCCTGGCGTGATGTCCATGTCCATCTCTGGAGCTTTGTGTTCAGTCTCTGCAATCAGACCAGGACCCCGGGCATCATAGTCTTGCCTTCTGCAAAATCGGCAATGGGTGGAGTGAGGGTGAGGATGACCTGCTGTTTAGAAACATTTCTTCCTGAGGGTGTTGATGAGCTGACTTGATACCCATTTAGCCAAGAGGTAGGGATGGGAACTCCCTCTCAGCCCTTCCCACGGCCCAGCAGGCTCTCCATCATAGTCAGTGGCTTTCTAAGCTTTCTCAAGTGCTTTCAGACGTGAGGGGAAGCCCCTCTGGGGCTGAGCCACATCCTTGAAGAAGGCATTGCTGGAGGAGGATGGAGGAGAGTGTCTGAGTGGAAGCGTGTGTGCTCAGTTGCTTAGTCATATCTGACTCTTTGCAACCCCATGAAATGTAGCCCACCGGGCTCCTCTGTCCTTGGGATTCTCCAGGCCAGAATACTGAAGAGGGTTGCCATTTCCTTCTCCAGGTGACCTTCCTGACCCTGGGATTGAAGCTGTGTTTCCAACCTCTCCTGCGTTGGCAGGCGGGTTCTTTTCCACTGTGCCTCCCGGGAAGCCCTCCGAGGGGAGGAGAGGAGCCCAACTCCCCACTCACAGGCTCAGAGGCCCACTCGCTCCTCACCCTGGCATTGCTGGCCCTCAGGAGCTCAGCCAATGGGACTCTGGGGAGCATCTAGTCCAGACCCCTCGTCTTGCATCTGGGGAAGCTGAGGCCTGGGGGAAGGGAGCCATTTGCTTGAGGTCAGGCTGCTATGCAGGTGAAGCTGAGGGGCCAGGTCTGGGGTCACCGAGGCAGGTCCAGTGAAGGAGACTAGGTCTCTGCAGACCAGCAGGTGGGATGACTCCATCCGGACCCACCAGGAGTCTGTGGGATCCTTGACCCAAACAGATGGAACATCATTTAGTTAATCCTTCCTCCAGGAAAGGCCCTGATTCAAAGCTTTCCATGAAAAACATCTACCACTTCCATCCTGTCTCCTGGGCTTCCCTGGTGGCTCAGACAGTAAAAAATCTGCCTATAATGTGGGAGACCTGGGTTCACTTCCTGAGTTGGGAAGATCCCCTGGAGGAGGGCATGGCTACCCACTCCAGTATTCTTGCCTGGAGAATTCCATGGANTCTCCTGGGCTTCCCTGGTGGCTCAGACAGTAAAAAATCTGCCTATAATGTGGGAGACCTGGGTTCACTTCCTGAGTTGGGAAGATCCCCTGGAGGAGGGCATGGCTACCCACTCCAGTATTCTTGCCTGGAGAATTCCATGGACAGAGGAGCCTGGCAGGGTGGCTGCATGGGGTCTCCAAGAGTCAGACATGGCTGAGCAACTGACACTACTACGACTCTCCTGTCTCCTGGGACTGCCCGGGGGAGATAAAGAGCCATCGCTTGTCTTCTTTTAAAGCCTGGAATTTCATAAATGCCCTGTCAAGCCTAAGATGTATTCTTTTTTAAAATAACAGCTTTACGGTGATATAATTCACATGCCATGCAATTCACCCATTAAATTGCACCGTGCGGTGACCTCTAGCTTACTAACAGCTGTGTAGCCACTGGTGTGGTTCATCTTAGAACACTTTCCTCATCACCAAAGGGAACCCCTACTCAGTTATTCCCTGTTTCCCCCAAAACCACCAGCCTTAGGATTTGGTCTTCAATCGCTGAATTTTTATTTATTTATTTATATTTGGGGCCACACAGTGCACGGTTTGCTGGGTCTTAGTTCCCTGACCAGGGATTGATCCCAAGCCCTTGGCAGCATAAGCACCAAGTCTTAACCACTAGTATGTGATGTGTGTGAAAGTCAGTCGTGTCCAACTCTTTGCGACCCCGTGGATTGTACAGTCCATGGAATTCTCCAGGCCAGCATAGTGGAGTGGGTAGCCTTTCCCTTCTCCAGGGGATCTTCCCAACCTGGGGATCAAACCCAGATCTCCTGCACTGCAGGCGGATTCTTTACCAGGTGAGCCACAAGGGAAGCCCAAGAATACTGAAGTGGGTAGCCTATCCCTTCTCCAGCGGATCTTCCTAGCCCAGGAATTGAACTGGACCACCAGGGAATTCCCAATGACTGAATTTTTAAATATTCTTTTTAATATTCTGAGACACACTGGTGAATATTATAGAACTTTCATCCACTTTTTAATTGGTGGAATGGGATCTCAAGGGAAATGCTGGGGGTTTTCTCAGTTTTTTGGTTTGACCTTTTATTTTGTTCATAAGGAGGTTTGAGGAGACTGTGGACGAGGTCATAGATCCACTCACTTCAGCTCTTTGTGTGTCCAGGACCCCCTGGTGGGGAGAGACTCTCCCCCCACCCTCCAGCCGTTCATGTGTGCTCACCTGTACCTGGCTTCATGGGTGAGAGCAAGGAGGAGTCAGCCAGGCATGGGGGGAGGGGAGATGAGCAGAGCCCATGACAGCTCAGCAGCCTCTGGGGCCTTGGAGGGCATGACTTTCTGGTTCCTTCTGGAGCAGAGGGTTTATCTGAGATGCAGGCTATGTGGAGCCTCTCTTGCAGGAAGCTCGGTCTTAGGCCCTCCCAAGGACATGAGGGCAGAAGTGCCCTTGCAGGCTGCTGCCAGATGCCCCTTGGGATTCAGGTTCCTGAGGCAGCTCTGCCATGAACTGGGCCCTGACTGCAGGAGTTTGGATCCCAGCCTATAATCCTGGCGCTTCGGTCCCCTCTGCACCTGAGTGCCCTCAGCTGTAAAATGGAGAGGAGAACCGTCCCTATGAGCAGTCGGGTTAACACAGAATGGTTCTCCTCCTGAAAGACCGAGTGGGGTCTGAGACTGGATATATCCAGGGGAGAGTCCATGAAGAGGGCCTCAAGTTCAGTGGCTTAGAGCTAACCCTGATCCTAACCCTTGCTCCTTGTCCTGCCAGTGGTGTGGCCCTGGGCATGTTATTTGGACTCTATCCCTCAGTTTCCTCATCAGTAAAATGGGGAGATGACCATGGTATGTATCTCCTTGTGGTTAGTAAATCATTCATAACAGACCATCATGGGGATTAAATGAGGGCTTGGGGCCTGGCCCAGTGAGTTTTCTGTGTTGCTGCTGCTACTGCTAAGTTGCTTCAGTCATGTCCAACTCTGTGCGACCCCATAGACAGCAGCCCACCAGGCTTCCCCCATCCCTGGGATTCTCCAGTGCATGAAAGTGAAAAGTGAAAGTGAAGTTGCTCAGTTGCGTCCGACTCTTCATGACCCCATGGACTGCAGCCCACCAGGCTCCTCCATCCATGGGATTTTCCAGGCAANTCCAACTCTGTGCGACCCCATAGACAGCAGCCCACCAGGCTTCCCCCATCCCTGGGATTCTCCAGTGCATGAAAGTGAAAAGTGAAAGTGAAGTTGCTCAGTTGCGTCCGACTCTTCATGACCCCATGGACTGCAGCCCACCAGGCTCCTCCATCCATGGGATTTTCCAGGCAAGGGTACTGAAGTGGGGTGCCATCGCTTTCTTCTTTCTGTGTTAGCAATTAATAACTCATTTAAAAGGTAAAATGAGACAGAAATCAAACCAATATTGTAAAGCAATAATCAATCAATCAAAAATAAATTATTTTTTTTTAAAGGTAAAATGAGGGGAACCTTTGGTGGTCCAGAGGTTAGGACCCCATACTTTCACTACTGAGGGTCCACGTTCCATCCCCTGATTGGAGAACTAAGATCCCATTGGCCACTCTGCATGGCCAGAAAAAAAAAGTAAAAGGAGTTAATTTGTAGTCATCTGGATATTAAAACTAGTATCAAAACTTCCATGGTGGTCCAGTGGCAGAGTCCAAGTTCCCAATGCAGTAGGGCCTGAGCTTGATCAACCAAGACCCTGTGCAGCCAAATAAATAGATCAATAAACATTAAAAAAAAAAAAAAAACCGTCTAGTATCAGTCAGTGATGATGCTATTGCAGCCGTACTAACAGGCGTCCTCTCTCTCCTCGTATCCACAGCGGAGCCCTTACCGCTCATGGATCTCTGCCGTCGATCGGTGCGCCTGGCCCTGGGGAAGGGGCGCCTGGGTGAGATCCACGCGCTGCCACTGCCCGCCTCCCTCAAGGCCTACCTCCTCTACCAGTGATGCTCCACCTNTCTCTCTCCTCGTATCCACAGCGGAGCCCTTACCGCTCATGGATCTCTGCCGTCGATCGGTGCGCCTGGCCCTGGGGAAGGGGCGCCTGGGTGAGATCCACGCGCTGCCACTGCCCGCCTCCCTCAAGGCCTACCTCCTCTACCAGTGATGCTCCACCTGGGACCGCCAGGACAACCACCTCGCCGGTGCCGACTCACTGAGCCACCACAGCACCATGAGCCTTGGACCGGCGTCCGAGGCGTGGGAGGAAGTCCCGACTTCCTTTCATCCTCCCTGGCTGCCCAGCCGGACACAGACGGCTTTGGATACGGGCCCTTCTGCTCTCTTTCTGGACTTTGGCAGAAGTCCCCCGCATGCCGTATCACAGCCCCTCCTTGGAAAAAACACAGAGGATAAACTGCTGCCCTGAGCTCTGATCTGCTCTTGGGGTGGCCTGGGTGCTCCCCACACCTGCCGGGACCCCCCGGTGCCAAGAACAGATCCAAGGAGTGCAAAGAGGTGCTTAGATGAGGGCCAGCGCCCGCCCAGCAGGGCAGCCACAGCGGACAAAGCTCAGGATGTCAGAAGCTCACCATGGCCACCGAGGCAGAAACCAAAACGGGACCTTCCCTAGGCTCATGAGCACCCAGCGTCAGTCCTGGCTGCCAGTGCCTCCATACCCTGTATTTATTCTTTTAACAGTAACAAAAGCCATTTATTTATTCCACTTAGAAAGGACACTTTGTTCGGGTCACTTCTCTCTGGAGTGTTGTGTTGCCTTTTTTCCACCTGCCCCTTCCTGGGATGTGTGTGCCTCACCTGGCCCTTGCGCTGGGTCATGTTTGTGACGTGTCCCCTCATGGGCACAGGGGACCTCTGCGTGGGCCCCGCGATCTACAGTTTCCAAGGGGCTCTGCTCCTGAGTGCCCAAGCGGGCCCTTGAAAGGGCACCTCACGTGCAATAATGAGTGTCTTAGGGATCTGTCTGCAAGGGTGGTGGCAGCTCCCTGCATCCCCCCGGACAGCCACTTGTCACTCAGGCTCATCCATTTTTGCACGTGGTTTTATTTTTTTAGTTTTCTGTGGGGTTTTTTGGTGTGGGTTTGGTTTCATTTTCGCTTTCCTACCTGAGATTTGCCACGTGAACACTCGGAAGCTCTGGCTTCCCCTGTCGAGGGCCTGCCGAAACAAGACAGGGGGATGAGTGGGTCTGAGAGGCCAGGGGCAGGGCAGGGTGGGGGGAGACCAGAGCAGAGTTGTGTGTCCTCGAAGCCAGTGCCTGTCTTCACTTGGTGCCCCTGTCTGGGCTCTGGGCTGAAGTGGAGCAGCCTCAGTTCATCACAGTGCCCCAGGGCTGTGGGGTGGGTCGGGGTGGGGTGGGGCGGGCAG